>JAHZNC010000961.1:0-23734 GCA_027744095.1 Zhuqinia jingwanae
TCATCATCATTGAAAATGGCAATGGCATCATCTTCTCGTGCGCTGCGCTCCCTTTCAATAAATTGCTGCCGCTCCTCTTTTGCTGCTGCTGCTGCTACCACTACTACTTCTTCTTATTAATTTTTTTTATGATGATGATAAAATGAATTAATTTTGTATGCAGCTGTTCAATGTTCTGAATTTTTATTGAATTAAAAGGCATTTTCATTGAGAGTGAATGACGACACATAAACTGACTCAACGATTTTTCGCCGTGTGTGTTTCTTTAAATGTGTGTATGTGTGTGGGCGTGAAATTGTGACATATATATGTATGCATAAATATATCTATCTCTCTTCTCATTGCTCGCCTTTAAACCGGATGCATAATAAAAATGTGCAAGGATTATGCTTATTTTATTGGAAAAGGAATTGAGCAATAATCAATCTGTCAGTGGAATCCCTTTAATGTGGAATCTCTAGCTAATCGCGCAGATTTGACAATTTCCCATGCATTGTTATTTTTTTTACGATTTAATTTACTTGGCAATATTATTTACCACCGTAAATAATTTTCTTTTAACTCATTTATTTATTTTGCATTGCTCACTAATGTTTTCCCAACTCATTGTCAATTTTAACGACAAGCAGTTGGCGTTGCAAACATTTGTAACAAAAAAAACGCCGTAAAAGTTCTCTTCTTCCTAATTACATATTATACGAGAAAAGCGGAACAACCCCACACATGCTCAGAATAAACGTAACCCAGTTTGCCTTTCTCTTGTGTCGTGTTCGTGGTTGCTTGTAAAACTTTAAAATTATAGGATACAATTCATATGTAGCTTCAAATAACAACATTTTGAAAGGAAAATGCAAAACATTAAAGAGGCAAAAAAAGTTGGAAAAAAAATACATTTTTACTCTAGAAAAAGTGTATCCCTTTTGATGCTTCTGCAGTTTTAAATCCCTTTTTATAGCCATGTGTGCTCTGTTGTACTACTTGACTGATATTTTTTTTGTTATAACCATTATTATTATTGCATTCACGTTTGCATGTGTGCCATTGTCATTATGCAAAAAAAGAGTATGTGTTCTTGTATCATCCTCATGATCTGTTTGTATTCATGAATACGAATTACTAATGTACTCTTTGCATTGCTATCAAAACTAACATCATAACATTCACATAGGTATATATTTTTTTTGCATTCATTTTTTTTTACAAAAAAGTTACAAGATAAATAATGCATGTGAAATAGTTAGGCAGGAAGGATGCTGCTCGTGGAGAGTACGTACTGAGAGCTGACGACGAGGACGAGAGAGTGATGATGATGCACATCGCTTGTTACACCATATCTACCAGCAAAATAAAAATAAAAAACGACATGAGAGCAAGAGATTGTCTCTAAAAGAGGGAGATGACATGATGAAATGAGAAAAATGCAAAAAAAATGGTGGTAGGAGGAGGAGGATGGTAAAGGACACGTTGTGGTGCGAGAAGGAAAAGACGGGTGGAGTAAATATGGAGGGAAAGGGAGGCATTCTCACATGATACACATTCATATAAACACATATAAGTAATACACACGTACACAATGGCATACATATAGCCTTGCTTCAAATTTTGAATGCACAATTTTTTTCAGTAGTGGTGGTGGTTGGTGGCGGTGGAACGAACTGTACTACTAAAAGCAAAACAAACGGACTCACACAGGCAGAGTCAAAGTCTAAATCAGCAGAGATTTGGAGAATGGTACATAAAATGCTTTAAAATATATATTTACTTAAAGACCTTACAGCATATCCCATCATCATCATCGTCATATAGCCATGTAGTATGTGTGTGTGTGTGTGTGTGTGTAGCCATGGCATTTTGACTTTTTCTCTTCTCCTCTCATCTCCTTCTTCTTTAGCTCTCTTTCCTTTTGCAAACGGACTTAAACGTACCAAAAAAGTGAATTCACAAGATTATTTTACTTTGTTTTTTTTTCTTCATGCATATTCATGGTATGTCATGTGAACCCTTTGCCAAAAAACCGTAGTAATGGTTGCAACTGCATGGCGATCGCTACAATAATGTTGAGTTGAGTCAAGTTGACTACTTAATAATTTACTTACAGTACTACACTACTACTCTACTACTATCACTGCGACATACGAAAGGAAGCATCAACTTATTGTGTTATAAATTACTAGAGAACTGAACATAATGTACTCGGAGACTTTGAGATAAAAAGGAATCAAAATAGATTAGGGGAAAAAAGGAAGACATGCGACAGTTTTTAAAAACCATATTCTTTTACTTCACTTTGTAAATATTCCATTCTCAAAATCCCATTTTGCTTCTTTATCTTTTTTTTTTTTGCTAGAGCTGGTTGGTTAAATGCTCTATAGTTATTTTATTATTATGGTGGATGTCAAAAATGTGTTTTCGCTTTTTTTTCTGTGTCGTGCAGAAATATTTCGGCACAAGTTATACATACATACACTACAACATGCAAACAAACACTCATATGCTATGAGTAAATATTAAAATGCATACCATGACAAAAAGTATATATGTGTATGTGTACGATGATGGGATGTTGCTTCATAGTTTCTTTAAAATGCTTTTTAGGATCAAGACCAACGAATGCACAAAAATAAATAGTTTGAGATTTGAGAAAATACTTTTAAAAGCAAGTTGAGAGTTTCATGTGCCAAAACAAAGGAGCAAAAGGGATAAAAACCTTTTTCTTATATAAAAAAATAAAAAATAAAAATTTAGTCGTTTAACTTCATTCACAGGTTTGGAATACCGTAAAATCAAGAGAAGAGAGTAAATTTCGTTTGTACTTGTGCTTCTGTTGTTGTACTTGTGCATGCATGTATGTTGTTATGTTCACATAATATGTAGTACGGGTGACCATTTTATTTTATTATTATTATTTTTTCTGTGAGTTGCTGTTACGAACGACACGGTTCTGATCTGCCCCTGCTCTGCTTTGCTCACGTGAAAAAAAAAAGAGAGAGAGAAAGAGTCGAGGAACCTTGACGACTTTTTGTAAATTGCCTTGGCTGTTGATTACTCAAATAAATATTATTCTTTTACTGCGTATGTGTTTGTATGTATAAATATGTGTGTGTGTTGGAACAGGTTACATTTCATTTAATTGGCAGTTTACGTTTTCACGGTAAAATGTCATATTTACTACGGGTACTGCACAAAGACATACACCTTATCTTGACTTATATTGTTACATACGAAAATACACAAACAAAACTTGCAAAAAAAGAATTTATAAATCTACCTAATTTTTTTCCATCATCCTCGTCATAGTTTTTTTTCTGCATTTTTACATGGTCTGTAGATTTTACATTTGAAACTTAAAATAGTAGTGACATGTTTTTTTGCTGTAAGAGAGGAAAAAGATATATTTTTTTTTGTAAAAAAAAACATTTTAAAAGTATTATTACAATCTTCCCACAACAATCACTCTACTACGACTTATTATTTTCATCACAAAAAAAATGTATCATAACACACACGAGAATTATTTATTGCTGCTGTTTATTATTTTTTATTTCTCGCCACAAAAAAACGCGACTTTGCGACTTAATATGGTGGTGGTTGAAGTAAAAAGCACCAAAGTAGGTACGCGATTTAAAAAAAAAACCACTACTTATAAGCCATGCAATTCAGTCATGTTAAAAATATAATGTATGTACATTTATATATATAGCTTTAGTATATACGACAAGATAACATTTTTTTTTAAATTGTCGTTATTATTATCATTATGTTTATTACGATTACTTGGTTCCTATATCCTATTACATAAATTTGCTGCACTTTACTTATTTTTATTATACTTAATGGCTATTATGGCATTATTATTATCTCTATGTTGTGTACATAAATGTAAACTAAATGCAAGTTTCAACGAGACAGTGTAAAAAAAAGAAACTATTTTTTAAAGGAATTATAATAATTAGACAATAAGACTTATTTTTCGACAGAAAAAACGCTGTTCCTGTTTATTTTTGACGCGTTAAAAATTACATGTGTGTATATATTTAGAAATGCATTAATTATTTTTTTTAAATCTGTAAATTATTTGTTTTGTAATTTGCAATAACAGAGAAACATGCATGTCCATCGATTCGATGTTAGGGAAGGGAAACAGTAAAATAAGATAAAATAAAATGTTCATAAAATATAAGGAATCCGATTGATTTAAAAAAATCTTTGTGACTACGTCCAAGTAGTATATTATGCTGTAGGTGGATATATTCACAAAAAGATACAATTTTTTTTCAACATTTTTATAGCTGTGATGATTGTTGTGGTGCGGAGGTGGTGGTTGTAATTTTGATCATGTTGCTGCTGCTGCTGTTGCTGATGATGATGATGATGATGATCATTATTATCAAACAGAAGAGAGAAAAAAAGAATGAAACTTGTGAAACGAAACCACATAAAAATCTCTCCTGTCTTTTGTGTCTGTCTACATGTAAGTGTAAAAGTCGCTTTGTTTCTTTTCAAATAATAAATGTAAGACTGACAATAAGCCTATGACTTGGCCATACACTCACACATACACGCACACACACACACACACACATTTTCGCGTTATATGTTCAGCAGTTTATTTTGGTTGCACAACGCAAAACACGCCATGGCGACTGCTGCTGCTGTGGCTATATAACAAGCAAAACATGAAAGAATTGTGTATGTAGGTACATATATATATGTAGGTAGGTATGTAATGTAAGTGTGATGATGTGACGTGAGAGAATGACTTGTTAGAATTTCAAGAAAAATCTCAGTTAAATCTTGTGTAAAAAAAGATGTGAATGTACTTGGTGGATATAGAATAGCGTGTGTAGTGAAGAAGATGAGATTATGAGATGAATGGACACAAGTAGAAAGGAGAGAGAGAGAGAGAGAGAGAGATAGTGACTCGTCTCGACTCAAACTTTACAAGTACTCATTATATTAATATCACCCATATCATCAAACTGAAAAAATATATATCGTTAGCATTGTTAATATTATTATTATTTTGATTGCCATTATTGATAAGGAGGATAGTTAAGCTGAAGAAATTGTTGAATGACCGAAAGAACCGCGAGCAGAATGATGGATGATGATGATGATTATTAGGATTATGACATAAATGGCTTGTATTTTTTTGTATGGCCGGTCGGATTTTAGACCGAGTCCGATTTGTAAATGGAAAAAGAGAAAGGACTGAAATAAGAGGCAAATTTTTCAAATTTCTTGGTAAATTAAGTAGGTATTTTTTTGGAGAATACATAAATGTTTTTTGTCGCTGAAAATTAATTTTTTAGCACGATTTATATTTAAAAGGGACATCAACAGCTGCCGTTGGTTTGATATAATAATAATAATAATAATAATAATAATAAAAATATAAAAAAGTGAAATTATGATACTTGATCTACATTTCTCTGTTTGTTTCATATGAGTCAAGTGAAGGAGATAAAAAATGACGGATTTTGTACTAAAAAAGTCAGTTAAAAATTGGATATGGATGTGTCCATGATATTTATTATATGTGGCAAGCAGAGAGACATCTGGTGAGGTCAGGGTTGACAGAAGAACATTAAAAACCTTTAAAATGATTTAAAAATAATAAGAAACAGCTGTGATCATATAAAATAATAAGCATTTTGATGAGATTGGTTCCTTTGTTGATTAATATTTTTTTACAAGGAAATTTTGTTGTTGTAAAGTTTAACTGGCAGCTATGTAAAAAAATAAAGTTCCGAAGGTTGCAGGAATGCATTCATGCATGGAGATGGAGATGGTATATAAAATTAGGGGATTCAGCGTATCTCTTAAAATATTTCTTAACCAAATTTCATGTTATTTTTGTACCATGGAAACCGTGTAAATTGAATAACATATCCTACATCATATTTTGTATTATCATTAACATCATGATCATCATCATTATTACCATGTGTGTGTCGTGTCATCATTATCATCGTATCATAATCATTGCGCTAATAACTGCGTGCGTACCTATAAGCATTTATAGCTTAAAGCTTACAGGCAGGCTCTTTGCTCTTTATGTAATAATTACACTCTACACTTAATTTTTTTTTGTGTGTCTGTGTGTGTGTGTGTGTGTGTATGTCGGCGTCAGACATCTTCTTGAAACTTTTACTCAAGCAAACAACTTGAAACAGTTTCAACTTGAACAACACAACAGCAGCAGCGGCGTGAACTTGAAAAGTAAACGTTGTCGTCGTGAATCGTGAATGTGAAGGAAGGTTCTTTTCGTAGTTTCGTTTTAAGTTCTTTTTTACCCGTCTTCTTCTTCTTCTTCTCCTTTCAGAGCTTCTTAAATAGTTTTTATGGATTTTTTCACATGATTATGTGAACTGTAATGTAATATAGCCTTTGGGCTCGTTTTCTGTATCACAAAATGATGATGGTCCACTTTTTTGTGTAAAAAATCCTTTTACACTCTCTTTTCAATATAGCTTTTCAGTGCGGCTGTAAAAAAATATAGTAGGAAGGAGGACGGACTCATTTTTTAAATTTGTCTGTGAAAAAAACAGTCATATAGAGACAGTAAAATGGAAAGAGAAGAGAGAGAGAGAGAGAGAGAGTCAATATCTGCCCTTAAGCCAGAAAAAGTCATCATCAAGCCACACACAACACGGCAGGTGGTTCGTCTGTGTGCTCGGCTCTCTGTTTAGTTTACAAGTGCTCCGAACAAGTCGTTCATCCGTCGTATCAATTTTTTTTTTAAACTTTAAATAGAACTCTCAACCATGCCATGTCATGGCAGTAACAATGTAACTTGTTTTAAACAAGAACAATGCACCATTATTATTACTACTACTGCTACTAATATGCTGCTGCTGCTGCTTCTACTGCATTCCATTTTTTTATGGCGGATAGTGTGGGAGAAGCTCACGGAAATTCCTAAGTCATCATCATCATCCACAGCTTCCAAGTCAGTCAGTAGTACACCTTTGTTTGAAAAAATTTGGATCACCCATCTTCTCGCACACACATAATTTCACAGTGCGTGTTTTGATTTCATTATACCCTTTTTCAACAACAAAAATACCCATTGTATTTTGTGGGTATAAAGAAGAAAAGGTAGCAACTGTGGCATGTTGTTGAAGAGAGAGACTTTATTACGTAACAATATGCATTTTCGGAGGATTATGAATTATGGAACGGTTCTTTTTTCTTTTCTATTTTTCTGGCAGGCATTTTAGTTTTTTTTTATTATAAATTGTTTAATTTTCTTATCTCTGCTTCCTTATATTATACCATTCCTTATCACCATATATCATAATCGTAAAAAAAAGAAGTAAAAATAAATTGTTTTACTGGGTTACTCAAACCATGATGAACATTTATGTACAACATGCAGTCATACCAAGAGCCAGGGAGAGAATTTTATGATAAAAAGTAGGTAAATATCATAAACATCTTCTCTTGTTGTTGATGTTGTGTCGTGGGAGCCAAGACAGATATAATTTTTCAAGAAAAATAAAAAAAAAACTTGGCCCCAAGCTATAATAATGGTTTCTATTCAAAATGCAGTGTGCATCTCTTCATAAACAATCTCTAATTGTACGTAAGTTTGGTAAAATGGTTTATTTGGTATGCTAGCATACTAACCAAACATGACGATGATATGATTATATTTCAATTGCTTTTATGATTATGTTACATAACAAGTGTATATACCATAACGCTACTTTGTCTCTTGTCATGGTGTCCTTTTTTTTGCTGGGGTGCTATATGGGGACAATGGCAGTCATTGGAAATTTGCCGCTCATTTATAAACTCCACTCACCAGACTAAAAAGAAGAGAAGAGACCCGTTAAAAACCTCTTTAAAAAGAGTTTCCATCGTGGCCATGTAAACTAACATGCACACATTTTTTTTTTTAAAAGAAAAGAAATAAATACAATCAAGAAAATACTTTTTTTAAAGTTTCTTCGTATAAGTAAATACATATTACGGTTTTTTATTATTTTTCCTACAAGCTGGCACGGTCCCCTTGAAAAGTCACTATAACCAACAGTATGACCATCCGTCATAACCCTTTTATGAAGTGAAGTAAGTTCCTGGTACTTTTTTTTTCTTCAAAAGAGAGAAAAAAACGGTTATACTGAAAAGGCGATTACGTTGCACATTTTTAAAGTCTCAACAACATTTTACTCCCTCCATCATAAATTTTGAGTTGTATGCAAATTCATACTAAACGAAGTATAAAAAAAAATATATACATGCCTGCCTACTCTCTGATTTGCATCGTCTCATCTGTTAGCTCTATTCGCATAGCGCACAAGATAGACGATCAATTAATTTCAATTTTCTGTAGAGAGATTTTTTCTCCGCTCGTTGTCATCATCATCATCATCATCTTTGGCATCCCTATCATCACGTTTGCGGTTGCACATATGTCATGTTTTTTTTTCCCTGATGAACATGATCATCCTTGTGATGATGATTATGATGGCAGTAATAATGACAAGTCATTGTTTCATTCTAGTAATAAAGTAGTAGCTCTCTACGCATAAAATATTTTATAGGTATCTAATGTATAGATAGGCATATATACCTGTCTGTCTGCCTGCTTACTTTATACTTATGTATATTTTATAGTTAATTTTCAAAAGTTCCTCTCGGCGGCGGAAGAGTGACCACAGCTCTAAGCCTTTTTCTAAGCATTTTTACCACGATTATGCCTTTTTTACATGACGACTAACAACTAGGTCTTCTGAAGTTACCTGTTTAATGTTCTGCAAAACAATTTTTTTTTAAGAAAATGAAATTGCTCTCTAGAGACATAGACAAGCAGCAGTACAAAGGAGAAAACCAGGTAATGTGCATATGGTTGTTGTATGGTTATCTGAAGCCAATATGACACGCAGAAGGTAAATTCAAAATTACAAAATACGTTGATAAAATGAGCATGTGCAAACCCAATTGGCATACCCACCATGAAAAAGTAAAGAAGAACAAAAAAACAGTAGACAATGTCATGCAAAAAAAAAGATAATTTTTTTCGAGTTCATTTGTGCAGAGTGCAAAGCATGTATTATGTATTAATGTTGTCAGTTGAATTGGTCTTCTTTGCAAACCATATAATCATATACATGTATTATTATTATACTTCACAAACTACACTCATTTAAAAAAAATCTTCATGTTAATGTTTTATAAAATATCGCGTTGTTTAAAAAAAATAAAATGGAAAAACATTCGCGTGTTTTTTTTCTTGTTCTAGTGCGTACATTACATATATTGTAACGTTGCTTGTATATATTTATGTCTATTATATAGTTTCCTGCACATATATACCTACAGTTGCAGTTAGACAATTTTTTTGCAGCAAAACTGCAGTAACTTTACATAAAGCAAAAATATTAAAAGATTTATTGTTATGGAATGTTTTTGATAGCAGTGATGAGTGTGGTGGTGGTGATGCCTTTTACAAGTGAACATGAACATGGGAGGCGAAAAACTAAAGTCAGTCTGTCAATATCGAGGAAAGATATTAATTAGTTTTAAGTACGCGGTTGCCGCTTTTGTAGCTGGTTTACATGTTCTACAATCATTAAGATTATGGCTAGATGTGCTATGTGTGTGTGTGGGGGAGAGGAGAAGGATGCTATTTTGAATTACTAACTACTGCTACTAGTACTACTACTACTGTATTGTTGAGTAGTACAAGTTTACATATGAAAAAAATACTATGTAGTTATTTTCAGATAATATTAGTAGATTAGTAAAACTGCTGCTGCTGCTGCTGCGGTTTTTATCGTTATCATATCATCATCTTGTCTATTCATTGAGAGAAGAAAAAAAATATGAGAAGAGGAGCAGCATATAATGATTATCGTTATTGCTACGGTAATAGGTAATATCAGATCGGCAATGATATTACTATTATGAAGTAGTATAATAATAACGATAATAACAACGCACATAATTATTGTACATACATTGTACATACATAGTACAAAGTACAAAATAAAAATTTGTACAGCGGATGGAAGGAATAAAAGAGCAAAATAGGTTATGAGGGTTGACTCGACTTGGGAGAGAAAAGAGAATGAGAAAAAAAAATTGATTGCGAATAAAAATTTACCTGTTAGTTTTGTGCGGTAGGAAAAAAATATATCGTTATCGATCATTTTTACCATGTACCTACTTAATTTAACTTAAGTGTAGGTAATAATAATAATAATATGCAGTAGGTAATGTTGGGTGCACACATAAAATGGATTATTATTATTATTATTAGCTTGTTTTTACAACAAATGCAGGAAAAAAATTATGAAACAAATATTGTGGTGATTGTAGAAGGAAAATGCAAATTAATGGACAATTGCAATATATTTGCAATTGGAGTAAATTGAGTAGGTCTTGTTTAAGGCTCTCTCTCTCTCCTGACAACTGAACTTGTGTGGTTATCATGGTAAATAACTTAACTAACTCAAAGGTTTAGTAGCTCTTTTGGCGTTATGACGACGCGAGCAGGGTGATGATGATGCAATCATTGTGAAAAACTAATATTTTTTTAAAGGATTTATTTTTATGGCGCTATATAGTATCCTTAGTTGATGATCCCGTGCCAAGAAAAGGGGGAAAAATAATAAATTGGTTGCATGCGATACTGCCGTAAAGAAAAATCTGGTGCAGTTTATAAAATAGTCTCTATAATATACTCCATATACTCCACTTGGCTTGTGTCTCTGAAAATAAAATAGAGAGCAGTAAAAAAAGCAATATTACGTTTACATTATTATTATAGCAAATAGCAATGCAATTTTTTTTCAATGGTTTTCCCCCATTTTTTAAATAAAATGTGCATTTTTTTTCTCTCTTGCTCTCTCGTGTTGTTGATGATGATGACCCGGTTGCAAAATTAAAATGTTCCGGTATTTATAATGCGACCATCTTTTGAGAAAATACGTTTATTTTGAGGAGCTCTCTCACAACATCAAAAAAACCTTGATGTGTTTTTATTTATTTATCCCTTTTTGCTGCCTTGGTAGTTGGGCACTTTTTTATGATTATTATTATTATTGCATTTTGCATTGCATTGGCGGTGGTAGGAAGAGGAGGAGGGAAATGTTATAAATTAAGAAAAAAAGAGAGAATAGCTTATTATTAGGGAACCATGGAAGCATGTGCAATTTATAGCATTAAATTTATTTTTATCGATTATAAATACCAATGGGTTTGGGTCAGAATGGGTGTATTCACTTTATTTGGTAGACAAAGTTTTTAACTTTCTATCATTTTCCTAAATTCTCAACGACAAGGAATGAATGTAGCTGTAGGCTTTGTGCTGCTGCTGCTGATGATAATATTATATACTTGCTCAAGTTACAGCTGCTATTGCGGTGTGTGTGTGTCTGGTTGTCTGTGTCAAGGCAAAACTTCTCACTTGCAATTTGCAATAACGCAACACAAAATATATACTTGGTATACATTTATCGTTTATTTAAGTTGAATTGGAAAAAAAGTAATTAAGCGAAACTGCCTGATAAGCAAAAGTGAATAACTCATAGCAAGAGAGGCGGTAATGATGATGATGATGATGACGACGACGGACGGTAGTACAAATATAAAAGTTTTATATTTGTACTACCGTCTGCATTAAAACCTATACATTACATAAGTATGCATACAATGTTGACCAGCAGCGAAAAAAAAAATTCAATTAGTTTTTTTTATTGAAGCAAATTTTTATTTGGTAGACAGGAGGACATGCGACATGAGAGATAAGCATGATAGAAAAAAAAGAAGCAAATAACTTGTAGTAAGAATATGATACTGTTTGATTTGCTCAGACAATTCAGATTCAGAAATTGAAAAATAAATAAATATATAACATGTAATGCATGCACGTGCATTTTTTTTGGGGAGGGGGGGGGGAAGGAAGGTCGAATAAAACATGTTGTTGTTGCTGTTGCTGCTGTTGCGATTCCATAATCATCATCGTGACACATGATATTCGTGATATACATAGTATACATGTGTATATTATGTGCATGTGTAAAACAGCAACATTGTCACCACAACTTCAACGCCCACCATGAAAATGTCTCAAGGAAAAATGTTGGGATGCACTAAAATACCAAATTAAAAACCAAACTAGAAAATGGACCGGAAATACCAACCAAAGAAAAATATGTAGGGATTTTCAAAAGGAACCGTCCCTATTGTTGTCATAGTAACCGCATGATATATTTTTTTTTTTCACTTTTATTTGAATATTATTATTATTATTATGACTGGATAGAAAGAATCAAGGAATCAATGGACAAAACCTGTTTTCCTTTAAATTACCATTCATAATATCAGTCTTACAACAATTTTTTTTTTCTTTCTCGCTAGCATCATATTATGTTGTGTGTATGTAGAATCTACATTGTAGATGTAGTAAAGTCCTAGCAACAACAAAAAAGCATACGTATTAGACTTTTTGGATTGAACTACTCTTCTGCCTTTTGTGCTATCATCATGGTGCATGTCTGCGCAACAATACATAAATATGCATAAAGTTCGATTCTGGTTTTCATGTTAGTTTGCATAATTTGCCAAGTGGTTGGATTTCTATGCTGTTGGTATTATTATAATCCTCCTCATGATGATGATGATGATGATAATGATAATCATGTCGTGTCGTGACGTGACCATACCACATGGATTGGATAAAAACCAACTCACATAATAAAATTTCGATGATCACAGCATAAATTTTTGTTTTTGCGGGGTAGACATAATATAATACGTGCGTATATGCAACATCAACATCATCTCTACAAAATGCTCATCCACTTCCCTATAATAATATATCTATACTTTACTTACTACTACTCTTACTACACACACCATAAGAACAACAGTCATCATCATCATCCTCCTCATGATCATCATCACATCAGGATCGATGGATCGATCTCATCTTCTCTCTCTCTCTCTCTCTCTCTCCCTTTCGTCTAGTCTTCTGCTGCTGGATTGCCTGCCTGACTGCCTCAGTCTCATCATCTTCGTTTTCATGAGCAAGCACGCTTATATCAGAAGAAGAAGAAGAGATACCAGTACCATTAGGTTGTATATCTACATATATCTCAAACTCAACTCAAAAACTTCTTACTTGTTTTCCTCTCTTTCTCTCTCTACATCTCCCTTAGACTCTAACTGGCTTGTTTGTGCGTGAGATGTTGATATAAACAAAATAAAGTCCTCTATTTCTGAACCTACTCATCTCATATATGATGATCATCACCGTGCCGCCATCACCACCGCCACCACTACCACAAAACATCATTTAATAGTAGTTTAGTCTGTCTCTTCTTCTTCTTCTTCTTCTTCTTCTGTATGGAATTCTCTTTATTGACATTCTGCTGGAGCTATGGAGGAAGAAGATGAAAAGACATACGCATGCATGTCGTATTGCATTGATGCGTACTATTATTATTATTATTCTTATTATTCTGAAGCTCGTAGCAGCAGCAGCAGTACCCAATACCCACTACCCATCACAGCCATCTTTCTCTATTTTTCTATTGCTTTGTTTACTGCTCTTCTCTCTCTGGTTTGCGTGTTGGTATATATATATATTTCTTATTGAATGCCATTGGCATTGCATTTCTCTCTCCCTATATTCTACTTCTCACTACATTGTGTTGCCTTTCAATATGCCTCAATGATGACTCGTAGTAGTATGTAATGTATTATGTATGTAGCATGCACGTTGTTATATGCATTATACATAATTTGATGACTGAACTGAAACTCTGAGTTTAAGTTCACATTTCAAACGAGAATCTACTCAAGTGTGTATATTCTACTACTAAATCCTGTTTTTGTGAACAGCCCCGTTTTCCTCCAGTACTTTACATACAGATTAGTATAGTTCCGTGAAGACGAAGAGAGAAAAAAAAAACTGCTTTCTTGGGAGAATACAATTTTTCCTTCTTTTTTCTTCTTCTTCTTCGTCTTCTCCACTTGAAAGAGCTTGCAAGATAAAGGTAACAACAACAACAACAGCACAGTAATAACAACGAGACGAGAAATAGAGAAAATGCCAAAATAAAAAAAAAACGTCTTTTTTGATTGCTTCTTCTGAAAAAGAAACGCCTTCTGCTTGGATCCCATCATTTCATCTATGCCGACCAAGAAAAAAAGGAGAAGTATTTAACATCCATCTCTACAAACAAAGTGAACCTGGGTTTACTACTAGATGCTTGTTGTTCTGTGAGCACATCACTAGAGTTCTACTACTACTACACCTACTATATATGTATGTGCTTTTTTATCTTGTTTTTTTTTACCTGCTCCAGTCGTAGAGTCAAGTCAGTCTTATTAGCTCTCTCAAAAGGAATATTGAATGCACATGGGAAAATTATGGAAGAGAGGCAGTCAAGAAGAGATTCTTTTTAAAGAGGATAAAATAATGTTGTTGGAGAGAGAAAAGGGAGCAAGGCAAAAGGCAAAATGAAAAAAAATATATATATCTCTGGCTTTGTTGAACTGAACGGAACTGATTGTGTGTAGTCTTGTAGCATCTTTTTGTTGAATACTATGATGATGCTACTGCTGCTACACGACTACTACTTGTGTACTACAATAACTGGTTGAATAGGTAGAAGAATAAATCTCAATGCAATAAAAAAAATGTAAAAAGTAGATCGCTGTTTTGCTGAGGGGCAAAAATGATTATTTTTGTACTTGTCGTCGGTAGTAGTGTTGTTTGGATTAAAGCTTCTTCCTTTTTTTGAATGAAACTTGCCGAGCTTATATTATTATTGTTATTATTGAAAATAGGCTGGATTTGAATTGAAGTGAAGATGAAATGTAAAATACTAAAAATTTGCAAAAAATCAAGAAAGAAAAGAAATCGCTTTAAAGTACAAATATTGAATTTCCATAGTAGCAGTAGTGGTTTTTTTATCCTTTAAAAAAGTGCTCATCAGGTTTAAAAGGTGAGGCGAATAATAGTAAAAAGTAATGTGCACTTTTGATGATACCAACTTGTTTTGTCTAGAAATGGAAATAATGGAAAAAAGTGCAAGTGTGTTTACTTTACTCATTTTTTACCTCAACTGCTGCTTTTAAAAGAAGAAGGGAAAAATGCTTTTAGGGAAGAAGAAGAAGATGATGATGGGATCATCACGACTATGTATTGTACGTTATTTTAGTGACGATAATGTTTTTGTTATTATTATTTTGATGTTGCTTCTTCTTCTTCTTCTGCTTACGTCTTTGCTTGTATATTGTGTGATCAAGTTGATTATGATGATGATGATGATGATTTTGCTTCTGATGGATATGTTGGGAGGATCAATCTCGTGTAAAAAATATATATACGTGACTCAAGGAGTGGCAGCTTTGGTATGTGGCGGTGGGAAATGAGTTAAGGATATAACTTTACTGATTGTTAGTTGTGTTGTGAGGGCATTTCTTTCTTCTCCAAGAAAAAAAAATGCATTTAAAAATAAACACGGATCTCCATTGCTAGCTGCTGGACAACAAGGTGAATGATGATGATGTAATGAACAATAGTTTTTTTTGTGTGTGTTTGACTTGCTAACAAACCGGAAATTGGAACAAAAGTGTAGTAAAGCAAAAAGTTGCATTGATGTTTATTTTATTTTTTCATGTTTCGAATTTCATCCTACGTGTATCCTTTGTACCCTGTATAGTACATTGCGTGTTGTTGATGAAAGATATATTATGCATTTCCTGCGTAAATTTGTGTGAACTTTTTTTTTGGGTGAATGGGAATGCTAAGGAAAAAAGGGAAGTTTTTAAAATTCTATTCATGCATTCATTTACTCCTTCTAACATGACTGCAAGTTTCTTCCATGAAATTCTTCATAGCTAAAGATTGAAGAAGAAAATGCTACACACATCATCATCATCACACTCAAAATTTGCTTTTGAGCAGAGAACTTGTATCAATAATGCATTCTTTGAAAGGGACTATTTTCCTTTAAAAATTTTCAAGGAAAAGGAAAAAAAGAGTGTAAAAGAAAATGATGTAAGATGTTTCCTTTAGGCCACCCTCCTCGTGGGCTTCGAGGTTTTTTTTTTGTACAGAAAAAAAATAACGTTTGTTACATAAAATTTGTACATTCAACATAATGGTGACAACAACAGCAACAAGAGAAGCTACAACATGTACCATGTTTACTTTTTGGTATAAACTATTTGAAAACTGGGTGTTTTTTTTCAATGTTGCTGCAACCAAATCAATTTGTTCAGACTTGTAACCATTTTTTTCTCTTCTTATGTAATATGCATCTTCTTATTCAATGATCTGTTTTATTGTGAACATAGTCATTATACGAAACTGTACTGCTCATTATCATCATCACCCAGAGATGAGATACATATTAACTAATGGTTGGTGGTTCACTGTTAGCAACCAAAGTGGAGTGGACTAACGGTATTTAAATGACATTGATGAATTCGTGATGACCATTAAGCCAAGCCTGAGCAACTAAATTATGACGAGTTGACATACAGACATGGAATATAAGGGATTAAGTACACCTATTATTATTATTATTATTATTGTTATTATTACGCACACTGTTTTGTGCCAGCACAAATAGAGCGTCTCTCTTCTGGTCTGTTAGTGATGTGGAGAGAGAGAGAGATAGGATTTTATATATTATGGGTTATATGCGTATGACATCGATACCATCACATATCATCTGCAATTGCCAGTGGGAAAAAAATTATACTCCACGTGTTTCCGTATTTGATTAACCTTAGCACCACCAGGCATATATTTTTTTGTGTAATTTACTATAACAATGACAACAACTGCGCTGGTCTAATTGGTTTCCCCATTTTCTCTGTCTTCTACATCTTCAATAAATCCATTTAGTTAAGCCTCTCTGTGTGTATGTATCTATGTGTGTGTACAAGTTTAAGTGAATTTTTGTGACCATTTACGGGAAAATACATGATTTCTCCATTAAAACCCGCTCAGCTCAGGTGACTATAGACTATTATACTCTCATATTAAAAGCAATTTGCTATTTGCCTTGCCTCCAACCATCATCATCATCGTAGCAAGAAATCGTTTTATGATAAACAAAACAGGAAAATTAATAGGTTTTTTTAACGTGTGCATCTCTATTAAGGTTTATCGTTGCGTAGTAGTATAATGTGCGTATTAATAGTAAGTTAAATACGTTTTAGGTCACCATGAACTCACATACTTCCTGGTCTTCATCATCACCATTATCAAATCTGTAATAGTTTTCGGCATGAAAACAGCATTAGTTTAACCGTAATTTATTGGAAACCTTATACCCATTGCCAGGATCAGTTTGTTTGCTGCTAAAAAAAGGCTAAATATCCTCTGATCATCATCACTCCCATGACTATCATCATTCTAAAAAGCACATTGCAATTTTTATGGTTTATGGAAAGATGGAAGAAGATGGAGTAAGATCAAGAGAAAGAGATGGATAAAGAAGAGCTACAGACTTTTAGGGAAACAAACGTTTTTGTTTTTAGGGTCAGTGCACGTAGTAATTCTCCAAACAGCAGCCCCACTTCGCACACATGCTAACGTCTTCTTCTCTTTTAATAAGTTAGATCTCTTCTGGTGCTTCTGCTGTTTTTTTTGTTGTGAGCGAGATAAATTAGTAAAAGAGAAACAGATGACTTAAAATAAGAGATGAGAGGGGTGGATATAAGAAAGAAGAGAGATAGCATATTATACAGCTCTCTCTCTCTCTCTCTCTCTCTCTCTCTCTCACACACACTCACGGAGTGTTTTGTATACAAAGTAGTTAGTTAACTATGCTCAAGGGGATCAACCTCATCAGTCAAGAGGTTGCTACTTCTTCTCCTGCTGCTGTTATCTTCTCTTTTTTTTTGCAAAAAAAAGTAATTGTAAAACAAAAGGGAAAATTCTCTCTCCTTCATCTTATGTATGTATATCTTCCCTATCGTTTTTTTCCCACTTCCTTGTTTCTCAGCCAGATAGTGATTCAGCAGACACGCACGCTCACACACAAGTGTTCTTCTTTATCATCATCATCATCATCGTCATTATTTGTCTTATAAGACAAAAGTAGTTCATATTTTTCATGGATTGTAAAAACAAACAATTTTTTTTTCATCTAAAAAATATTTTGCGAGAAAAGTCTCATTCTAATAATAAAGCTAATTCACTATGTGCTGTCATGGCAACGCGGGAATACTACTACTACTAATAAAATAATAATATATGCTACATTCCCTGTCCTACGTATTATTTTTTTTACAATGTAATGTTCACAAACCAGCTAATTCACTATGTGCTGTCATGGCAACGCGGGAATACTACTACTACTAATAAAATAATAATATATGCTACATTCCCTGTCCTACGTATTATTTTTTTTACAATGTAATGTTAATGTTCACAAACCCAAAAAGTAGTAGACATGGTCCATCCATGGCGGCATGACCATCATCATTCTTCCTTCCTTCCGATACGTCTCATCAAAACATGTATCAAAAGCGTGACGAGAGATGAGAAGCACATGTACTGTACTAGAGCATTTTTTTAGTTGTTGCCATGCTGATTAGTACAAGGAGAGAGAGAGAGAGAGAGAAGAGGACCATCTTATTTCTATTTACTATTATTATAGATTACGTGTTATACATATTTTTTTGCAAGAAACTAACCAAAATAAATAAATAATGGAATATAGTAATAGTTTTGTTTCTAGTACGTGTATCGCCAACAAACATCACAAAAAGTAACAACAACGCCCCAGCACACACGCTTTTTGTATAATATGTCGTCGTTCATTCGTTCCTATTGGTGTTGTTGGTGTTATGTCCAAAGGAACGCAACGTTCATATAACACGTAACAACAGCAGACAAGCTTGTTGCTAAGTAAACGTGAGCCAGGCCAAAGAGCATAATAATAATATGTAGTAGTAGAAGTAGTAGTCAACTTTGCCTATATAGCACATGATCAACATGATGATGACTATGATGTATACTAGATGTGTAGTGGTGATGGTGGTGGTGGTAGTGCTGTCTTGTCTGTTTTATTGTGTATCGCTGTTTCTTCTTCTTCTTTTGCAGCTGCTGGTGTTGCCTTGTATAAAAAAAAGTGGTATAAGAATAATATTACCTAGATGAGTGTGTATATATATACCTACAAGCAATGCAATAAGACAGAATCAGAAGGAGCGCAAAAACACGGGCATGAAATGTAGGTCAAGCCAAAGCGAAAAAAAAGAAGAAGAAGAAGAGAAGAGAAGATAGACGATGGCACGACCAGAATTTACACTATGCTACGGCACTACTCAACTCACAAGGCAAAAAAAACCAAAGAAGAACATATAGCAGCAAAAAAAAACATTAAAAGCAAACCGTGTCAAATGCAAACGCGTCAACGGAATATATATAAAAAAACCTCAAGCAAAGGACGAAGAAAATCGTGGGTTTATGCCTTATTCGCGGTGGCGGTGATCTATGTTGTATGTTTCTTTTTGTATATTAATATATGCCTGATAAAAAGGCATTCTTCTGCAACATGTTCATCGTTCCCTTTTTTATAATAAAAAAACATGCACAAAGTTATAAGCAAAAGCAGAGACTCTTCTCTCTAGGTTACTTGAAAGATTGAAGGAGGAAGGATGACAATAATGAGGAGTCCTTTGTTGAATTGAAAAGAATGTCATATAAATTTTGTTTGGCTAGTTTTTTGGGTGGTATATACGAAAAGGCCGGTGTATGCGGTGGTGGATGGAATGGATAATGTTTGCATGGAGGATAATTTATTTATTTTTGCATAAAAAAGTATGGGAAACATGATTTAATTTTTAACAGTTCTGCTGCTAATAATAATCAAGGACAATGTATTTTGTTAATTGTTTTCATGGATGATATTAACAATTGACAGTGACATGGGATAATAATAGTATATTTGATTTATTTGTTTTGTACAGAATGTATATATATTTTATTGTA
This sequence comes from Zhuqinia jingwanae, assembly GCA_027744095.1. Taxonomy (NCBI): domain Eukaryota; kingdom Metazoa; phylum Arthropoda; class Collembola; order Entomobryomorpha; family Paronellidae; genus Zhuqinia; species Zhuqinia jingwanae. The sequence continues at coordinate 19,979 of JAHZNC010000961.1, forward strand.
ACTTAAACCGTGAATAATTCAATTTAATTCTTTAAGCGAGGTCCATTGCGTTGCCAATTTCAGCTCTTAATTTAATATGCTGGTGACTCAAAAAAAAATGTAAGCTAGGTAGTATGACAAATTGATAATGACGAATTGACGAATGTTGTTGAGGTGTTTCAAAAAAAAGGTATAGAAAAATGAAAGAACAAAAAATTATTTTGATGGTGGTGGTGGTAATGCACCTGTGTGTACATACGTACTCCTGCTGGAAATATTTCTGTCTGTTTAAAAAAAAAGTTTTGAAGGTGAGAGTAATCAGGAAAAAAAGGAGCGTTGTTGTGGTGATGGCGTTTTTGTGGTGTCAATGAATCCATCCAGATTTGGGGACGGATGAAGGTCGAACAAGAAAAGAAAAAATCGGTTCGGTTGGAATTAGCCAGATAGCTGGGTAAACTATAGTATCCTGTAGTAGCATGTTTTGTAAATGAGGCTACTGCTCGTGATTCTTCTTTCTGATGCGATGTGTGTGATCATGATGAGTTTTTTTTTGTCCGCAAGCTGTTGCTTTGGTGGTGGTGGTGGTGGATTCTCATATTGTAAGTAGCTAAAAAGACATTGCACTGCATCGCATACAACACACATGGAATTTGTATACTCATTAGGCACACTACTAGTACATTGGAATAGACCTCTCATACATTTTTTTATTTGGAATCTGAGAATAATGATAAGTTGAGAGTACCTATGTATGTTTGACAGCGTGTGTAAAAAAAATAATATCAATCCATCACCACCACCACCACCACCCCGCCAGTTTTACTATTACACACGGACATTATCATATCTTCGTTCTTACTATATGTTTTAACAAGACCGGAAACAAGGTTTGAAAAAAATATGTAAGCATGGTGCTAAAATAAAGTGGATACTTACTTATTATATACTCGTACATTTTTATGAATGTTACACGTTTGCTACTCCTGGGATTATCGTTATCACATTTCCATTTTATTTTGTTATTTCTATCCATCCATCCTTTCCCTTTTTTTTGCTTTCAAACTCACAATAACAATCAACACACAATTTAATTTATTTTTTAAAGTAGTAAAAAAAATGAATGAAATACTTTTCATGATTATTACGGTGATGATGATATGATGATGATATTTTGGCGTGTATGCAAATTGAAAATGTTGGAATGACTTATTATGTGATGATGATCATGATCAAGATTCCTGCTTGGTCACGGTATCGCAAAAAATAGGCGAAAAAAAAATGACAATGGAACGACAATTGTAGAATGGATGATGATGATGATGCGATGATCATTATTATATAGCTTTGCTTTGGCCATACAAGGCATAATAGACGCAGTAGTGGAATTGAACTTTCGAAAAGGGCAATGAATTTGATGAATGAATGAATGAATTTTTACTTTTCCTCGCCTCATCATCCCAATCATTTTAATGTATGGCATTTGAGTGCGAGCATTTTTTTTTTGTTTACATTTTTTATTGTATAAAGCTTGGAAGTAAACGGATAAGCTTTCTCTCTACAGTCAAAAATTAAATGTGTTATAAAAAAAATACGTAGCATTTCTGTGTGGTATGGTGGTCGCCTTCTTTTGCCTTGTCCAAAAAAAAAGTAGATGCAAGCTTCTTATATATGAAAATGATTGGGGGATGGATGTATTGACACGAAATAAAGTATAATCATATATTGTTATGTAGTATTACGTACGTATTATAATATCTGTGAACATGATCACCGGCATTTAAAAAAAAATCCCACGGTTTCTTTCACGTAAGTACATAAGCAGCAGGAACAACAGCAGCATAGCAGCATGCTCACACACACTTCACATTCACTAATATAGCAGCAGTTCTAAATATAGAGGCGTTAGCTATGAAGTCACAGAAATTTGCAACAGAAATAGCAGCAGCAGCACCTAATAATCTACAACACAGAAAAAAATGCACTCGTCCATTGACGATAATAATGTGGGGTTCAGGGTCACCCCACTTTATTCTTTTTTTTGCTCAGTCCAATCCCAATATACGTAATAATGATTCTTTTTTTTGCCACTATTTGTACTACTACTACTACTGCTACTAAAAAGGTACAAGAATTTTCAATCAAAATGAATATTGAATAATACCACAACAATTTATTCCAGTCTGCTCGGCTGCTGGTATGGTGCTACAAATGCTGATATGCTATGAATTGACGACTTGACACGCGGTGACAGGGAACACGGCTATAATAATGATGATGATAATGATTGCAAGAACAAAAAAAATATGCTATAGCTGATTCTATTGGAGTTGTGTTGTTGTTACGTCATTGATTTTTTTTATTATAATCGTTATAGAATTTTTTTTGCGAATATTGTATGTATTTTATTTTTTTGGTATGTTGCCGGAGATGTATGGAATTGCTATTTTTTGCTATTTTTATCGTTTTGTTGCTGTTGCTGGTTGGTATAGGGCGAAGCATGGACAGGCCTAGTTGCTCCGATTTACTTATTTATTTATGTATATACACATATGTATTTTTTCCTCTTTTTAAATAAGAAAATATATATTTATTGATTGACTTTTATTTCTTGAAAGTCCTTGTACTTGTACTACTGGCGGGGTTGGCATACATAAATGGTTGTTACATTGGCATAGGGAGTTGAGTTGCACGCGGGTGCATGCATATTATATTATATCATCATCATCATCGTGACCAATTGTAATCCTGTCGCCAAAAATGGAAACAACAGCAGCAGCAGCATATTATTCTCACATTTCATTCCTACACCAACAACATTGAACGACACACGACCAGGAGGACACAAAGCAAATAATTTAAGAAGAAAAAAAAAACATTTTATATTCATCATTCATATCATCATCATCTTCTTTTTTCTTTGTTTTTTATATCAACATATTTATCACCTACTTTTTACTTAACTCAAAAAAGTTGCCAAATGCTAAATCACATCAAGAAAACATCACGTTTATTCAGTTAGTTGGCTTGTATTATCTCTCCAGAAATCAGTTTGTCGTGCCAGAAATTCCCTGTTTCCTACCAGTTTCCCTGTTCAAAAGCTTTATCGATTTTATTTATTACCTTACTTTTTAGGTATACTTTTTTTATCAGAATATACCCAAGTGTGTATGTACATATTATTAATTTTTCCAGTATATCAATGTAGTAGATATATGTACGTTCTGGGCAATCATCACTCACCATCATAGCAAATACATATTATATTATTTTAAAATGAATGGATTTGTGCAAAAAATAATAATAATAATGAAAAATAAATAAATAATCAAAATACACGCCATATCAACCATACCATATATACATACATGTACATACGTACTTATTATTTCCAGCCCACTATTTGCTCAGTACAATATTTACCGTGTGTGTTGGCGAGTGTCTTTTTTTTGCTTCCTTGCTGCTGGTTTGCGTGCAAGGTTTTACGTCAATAATATCTTGAAAAACATTAAGCATGGTTGAGTCAGTGTATATATTATTACAAAGGAGATAAACTTGAATTTGAGCAGACAAAAAAAAATGACAAAAGTGCTATTTAATGATAGTTTAAGCAAATTTGTACTTTTCGTTTATCTCTTTCAAAGTCACGTTGCATTCTAATGGCTCGTTCAAAATTGAAGCAAAAATCCATGACCATTCCATTATATTTTTGTTGTGTGCATGTTATTTATATACACAGATACAACTACTACACCGCACAAAATAATGGAGCATAAGTCA
>JAHZNC010000962.1:0-12226 GCA_027744095.1 Zhuqinia jingwanae
GCTTGTGTTATGGAAACTCTTGCACCAACACGTTTGATGTAGGAGATTTTTTATTTATTATAATTTTTACGTTACTTTGTATTGTGGCTAAACCTTTCCGTGAAATGTTAATAAAAATAAAGTTCTTATAAATGTTTGGCTTTTTCATGGATGGATTGATGATGTGATTTTGATGATTTGAGATCTGCATAGAAATTTATGAGCAGACATGTATTTTTACGGGAGGGGGGCATCTTGCCATATACTTATACTTGTTTGGGGGTAAAGTGAGAAATCACACGGAGCATGGAAATAAACATCGTGTTGTTAAGCCTGATTGACTTGACAGTGACAGATGAGATGTTGGATTTTTTTTACATAAAAATACACCATAATATTGCTTGTGAACATGGAAAGTAGAGACATTGAACTTGGTTGCGTTTGATGAACAAATTGTGATTTCCCAAATTCTCAAGTGCTCGAACCAAAATATAATTTGATATGAGTTGACTGAGTTTTTGATGTGCTTGTTGTTGTACTAAATTATGATGATAATTAAAATAATTATAATTGTTCGATTTTGTTGGTACAGATGCTTGTCTGAGATGCCAGGGAGATGCGAATCGACAAACGAGTGGAAAGCAGCCAGAATGCGTGGTAGTTTGGGGGGAATGTAACCACTCCTTCCATCATTGTTGTATGGCCCAGTGGGTACAGCAGAACAAAAGATGTCCTCTTTGTCAAAAGGAATGGTCTGTACAACGAATGGGAAAATAAGAGTCTAAACACAAATAAGCAAATTAATTAATTACAATAAAGATGAATAATATTATAATCACTATAATTTGTAACAAGACGCAAGCTACAAATAGTATATCGTCAACTTGTAAAAAACAATATTTAAAACACATATTCACGAAAACTCACATTTGTGGTTTTTAGTTATCCTATTTTTTATGAGATGGGCGATTTTATGCACTATTTCTTTCGTAATTTTTCTTAATAATTTTTTGGTGTCGAGAAATAAAAAGAAGTTTCATGTGAAGAATATGTATATGTTGTCTTTATTTCACACACAAAATTTTGACCAGTTTGGAATTTATCAATAAATTAGTCACGACCCATCATCGTATCTTCATTCCATCCTCATCTATTCTTGTGTTGTTGTCCCTTTGAAGCAACGTCCACATGCATACATGTTTGCTTTTGCTTCTGTTGCTTTTCTTTAAACATAGCAGAGTATGACTCTGGTTTTGGAGGGCCGGCCGGAATTCGATACTGCTGCTGCTGGATGTGGTGGTGCTTAGAAGGCGATGTCGCAGAATTTGCAATTGTATTCCGTGGTTGCGTCTGTGACTGCATCCCCCCTGGAGGTTGCACGTTGACCAACGGGGAAAGAGATGTACTTTGGAGGTTTTGTTGCTGCTGATGGCAATTGTGACAGGGTGGGCGAGACCTTAGTGGGGGCAGGCACACACTATCTTCTTCAGCCAAGGTGTCTTCATCACTGGGTGCAGTGAGGTTATCGTTATCGTTAACCCAGCTAGAAGCTGTCGAGGCCATGGAAGTGTTGGACCCAGATTCTTCAATGATGGAATATTCATTCTGGTAATTATGATTGGGCATTTGGTGCATACTACAAGGCTTGATAAGACGATAACCTCCGTGGCCACCACTTTGAGGGTAGGATGAAGTACCTATAAAATTAGCCGAGGGGGCTGGAATGATTGCAGTACTGGGATGGAGATGAGGATGTGGACAAGACGAAGGGAGTGGGGTGTCCACGATGATTGTGCCGGCAGGATTCGGACTCTTTTTAGGGTATAAGAGATGGTGTTTGGACAGATGCGGTTCGCACACAGTGGTGTGATGTGGATTCCGTGAAGGTGTCGGTGCCGCAAGGACGTGCTGGGAACGTAACGGTTGGATTTCCCCCATGATACGCTGCGAACGTGATGTCTTTCTTTCTCCCATTAATCTCTGTGAACGTGAAGGCTGGTTCTCCGTCGTAAATCTCTGTGAACGTGAAGGCATGGTATCTACCTGGACACGCGCTGAACAGGAAATTGGGGTCTCAACCACGTCGTATGTAGGGGTCTCCAAATCCATAATCACGTGCCTGGATTTCGGCCGTGACCGGGAAGCATCTTTAAGAGCTGGTATTGAGTTGGAGGAGTCGACAAGCAAGTTATTGATGTGAGGAGTTGCTTCAATCAAAACATGTTGAGAGCGTGATGTGAAGGAATCACGACTTTTAGTTGTGCCGACGACTTGTTTTGAAAGTTTATGTTGGATGTGCTGGCACGCCACTTCGATAAGCTGTTGTTTTGAATTGTACCCTTCACCTTCGCCATGGTTTATCCGTTCTGGGGATTGTTCCGCATTGAAGTGCTGGAGAGCTGATGCTTTGTAGTGATTGGTACGGGAGGGTGTCAACCTCTTGGAGGAGACGATCCCTCCATCATTATTATTTTGAAGAGGGGTTACAGTAACCAATTTCGTTACAGAGTGAGAGGAGCTGGCTGGACGAATGGCTGACATTCTCGTACTATGTTTCTGTTTAATTGCAGATTTTGGTTGTGGTTGGGGAGGTCGTAGTGCAGAAGTGTGGACGTTATTTATGTTCACATGCGTTTGACTTGAGATGGATGCTATGGAAGTGTTACTGGTATTTTCCAAGGAAATTGTCACTGAATTTTTGCGAGGGCATGGGTTGGTGGACAAAGCAGCTTGTTGTTCCCCAGTAGACACATATGATTTAGAGGAATGCGATGGATTTTTCATTATGCTTACAAGATTCCGTCGTTCTGCTGGTAGTGGACGAAGACTTTTCTGTTTCGTTACTTGTATATCATCCTCAGAAGTAACTAGTCTGTCGGGTTCCGCCTTTGCAGGAATGGTCGTTTCCATTGACATCCTCCTTCTGACTTCCTGTTCCACTGCCTCTGCAAATACACTATTGTCCACACGAGAATACTCATCCGTTTTAAATTTAGGAGTTTTTTGTTTTGATGTTTGCAAAATCTAGCCTTCTGGACTCTACCTTCACTGGAACGGTCATTTCTTTTGACATCCTCCTTCTGACTTCCTGTTCCACTGCCCCTGCAAATACTTTATCGTCCACATGAGCATACTCTTCCGTTTCAAATTTGGGAGTTTTTTGTTTTGATGTTTGCATCTCCTCAGAATCTAGCCTTCTGGACTCGACCTTCACTGGAACGGTCATTTCTTTTGACATCCTCCTTCTGACTTCCTGTTCCACTGCCTCTGCAAATACTTTATCATCCACATGAGCATACTCTTCCGTTTCAAATTTAGATTTGGAAGTATTTCCAGCTGACTCTTCAGGGGGATTCTCTAAGGGCTGATTTTCCACTTTGTCCAACATAGAGCCCATGTCCAAGGATACTTCGCCATCTTTCTTTGGCTTGAAATTGGCAACAATAGTAAGTGGTCCCTTCTTATTCAGACTTCTGTATACTTTCTTGACAATGTCCTGTAATGTCTTGAGATCGCTGTTTAGCTGTAATTGAACCTCACTTGTAGTGCTTGGTGGAGTAGATTTCTCCTTCACTAGATTATTGGCTGGGATGATGGGGGTAGGGGAGACTTCTTCCTTTGCCATTTTCTCAATTTCACTTTGCTCTGTAGGTACAATGGACACCTTTGTTACTTCTATTTTCGGTTTCAGCTCTGCAGTTTCTTCCCGTATTTCTTCTTTCTTAGGTTCCGCTTCCAGCATTTCATCCTTTCTTTTTTCTTTTTTAACTTCCGGGCTTTCTTGAGTTGAAACCTCTTGAGTTGCCGGTTCCACTATTTTTTGCTCTGGGGTTATTTGTTCCGGAGCTATATTTTCGGGTGTTTTCCTCTGTGGTTTTTCTCTTTTAGCTTCCGGGCTTTCTTGAGTTGAAAGCTCTAGAGTTGCCGGTTCCCCCTGTATTTTTTCTTTTTTAACTTCCGGGACTTCCTGAGTTGAAATCTCTGGGGTTGTTGGTCCTGGCTCCTCCACTGGGACGGGAATTGGTTCATTCCTCTCAAGCACCTGCTTCTCACAAGGAAATTCAACCTGAACTGGCGGTACATCCTCACAATCCTCAGTAACTACCTCTTCAGCTAAATTAACTTGTGACTCCCTGGTATCGGTTTCCTTTATCTCTTGCGATTCCTCGTCCGTCTCGTCATCATAATCCTGATATGCGTAAATGTTTGTTTCGCTTGGATGAGCAAATTTAACCCTTTTGACTTCCTCTGCCTGCCTCTGTTTTTCCTCTTGTCCCTGCGTTGTTGTTGAGGGTTCTAAGAGCTCGCCTTCATTTTCTGAATCTGAGACACCATAACAGTAAATTGATGTCTCACTGTTGCAAATGCGTTTGGATGGTGTACCGTGCATGGAAATGTTGCCGTTAACTTTGTCCACGTTCGTCTGTCCTTCCACAGGACTTGTGTCCTTCCCCACCACTTGCAGATTAGGGGTTTTGACTTCCGTAACCACCTCAGAAGAATCTGACATCTGATAACAATGAACGGAGGTTTTACTGCAACAAGCGTGCTTTGAAGGTTTGCCTACAAGAACATTTGAGTTCCTGTCATCCTGGACATCTATGATTTCTCCTTCCTCCAAAAGGACTTCCTGCACCGAAGAAGTTATCTTGACCACTTGTAGAATCTCCACTTCCATCTCTTGATCTGACTGGTACTCCAGCTTTTCTCTTCTATCTTTATTGTTTACCTTGGTGCCAAATGGAGTAACAATATTTAAGTTGGAAGATGAGTCTGTTCTGAAGATTCGAATGTTTTCTCGGAATGGTTCCAAGGACTCGCTACTGCTAGTGCTTACTATGTTTATCTGATCTAGACTCAAATTACTCCCATCACCTTCACCCATAGAACACGAAGAAGCTTTTGCAGCCATTGAAACAAAGTCCGTTTCACTGTTAACATGCCCGCAAATCTATCGGAGGAAAATGCAATAATTACAAAATAGAATAGCACATAACGTGAGCAGTATTTACGATTGTATACTAACAACTAAAATGCGCACCCATCTCACAACATTATTCAATGAGGATGCACCAGGAATGTCTTTGACATCTTGAACAAACTCGTTGTACAGCGTGTGTCTGTAGGGTTTTGGAAGACCCATGAATTTCATGATTTTCAAAGGAAGTCCTTCTTCAATGCTATCTTCATCGCCCTCCTGCTCAATTTCCATTGAAATTTGCTCCCAAGACTTTCCGTTCCATTGTTTAAACCCTTCACTGCCTCCGTTAATGATAATTTTACTTTTAGAACCAATCACCTCATTCCCATTCCTGTCCATTTTTGTTGTACTATCCGTACTTTAGCCAAGAAATTTTAATATGTATCGATAAAGTAATAAATAGTAATAGACAAGAAAGGAGAAAAGTAATATTTATCAGTTCCAAAACAAGTGAAAAAAATTGGATATTTTTTCACATAATAAATTCAAGATTTTCGTCCTTGAGTCCTTAGTAACCACGAAACCAAGTCATTCAAAAACAAAAAAAAAAGCTTGTACGGAGTGAGTGTTCATGACAAATGACAAGGTATTGCTCATTTGTTTTAAGGAAACTGCTTAGGAACCCGGGGCTGATGCTGAGATTGCTGCCAAAAAATACAAAGAAATTTCAGTGGATAATCTTTTCCTCCAATTTGCTGTAGAGACAATGGCATGGAATATGGTTGCACTTTTACACCATACACCATTGTGCATGGTGTAAATTTGCACTCTGGAGACAATGGGACCATGGAACGTTGACGGGATCAAATTTATTTAGGATGTAGGACGTAGAATCAATGAAGATTCTGGGGAAGCGCGCTCAAAATCTTTCCTGTTACAAAGAATTAGTATTACAATCCAGAAAGGAAACGCTGCATGTGTAATGGGAACCCTACCTCCTTCACTTTCCATGGAAGAATTTTTTTTGTTATAGTTATTTGATAGTTGTTCCAAAAGTTTAAAAGTGAAATCTTGCTAATACAAATACATACAATATATTTGTTTTATTTTCCCATTTTCAGTGTTAAAAACAGGAAAGTTTATTGTTATACTGCACTGGGCCAAATAGTATAGTAGCGTAGTACTATAAATTATTCAATTTTACATAGATTATTACGATAGATTCCTGTACATACATTTACAATAAAGTGCAGAAGAGATGAATGCTTATGTGTAAAAATTATTCTTATAAAAGCTTATCACGGAACTGCTGTTTTGGTTGTATTTGTCGTTTTAAAGAAGATAACCCCACGAGACTGACTGACTGGCATTGGCAATTCGCAATGGAATTTTACGTTGCAGGAACTTGAGGCAATCCAAATTCATCCACAGCAACCCCTTCCTACAAATAATCATACAGAAGAAATAACTTCAAATAATGGTTTCAAGTAATAAAAAAAGAGAAACTATTAATTACAGCTGTTCTGGACGGCACTGCAAGTGACTGCATCAAAGGGAAAAATATAACTGTGACATAACTGCAGAGCAATACATTAAACTATTTTTTGTATAATAGTCAAATTTTAGTTTGCCTCAATATTATCAATGTTTATCTTCTTGTACTCCTTTTTCATTTCCTTGAGTCCTGTCTTCATAGCACCAACGACCACTTGGGTATCTTTCGCAGATTGGATTGCCATTGTGGCTTGCTCCATATTAAATGACTGTTGACGGAGTCCATCAGCTTGAGTCTCATAACTGTAAGCACCAAACGATGTATACTTAAAACCAGTCTTCATATTCAAAAACAAATACGTACCATGTATTCGAACTACTTACGCCTTTTTACGCTGCAAAATTCGGAGTGCCTTTTGCTTCAATGCATTTTTACCAGGCCCTTCCCTCATCTTTTTCATCTGCTCCCGAATTTTTCTGAGTTCCGCTTCACATTGCTGTGATTTCTTTTCAATGTCTTCAGCCTTTTTGTCAACCTAAACAATTAAACAAAGTAGCACAACTTAAAGTTAAGGCACAAGTGCAATCACAAAAACTAACTATAATATTTGTGCTTCTATAATTCGAATAATAATAATAATAACACTTACATTTGAAATACACGACCCTAAATCTGGAGAAGGCTCCTTAGCTTTCGTTTTACCAAACAATCTATTCATTTTATTATCTGTTATGTGTTCTTCCTTCTCTAGTATTATTAGTCGCAAGATCTTTAGCAAACTAATTTGTTGTATCAATAATAATAATTATTACGATCAGCTGACACAGACACAAAAATTTAGCAATTTATCCAATGTTTTGATGTTGTATTTTAACCATTTATCTCATTAACATCTCAATTTCTCAGTACTTGTATTAATCGCATCGAATATAAATTAATCAAAAATCGGAATCACGAACGAATGATTAGTCATCATTTCATTTCATTTCATACACTATCTAGGCCTTGTGTTGTGTTGTAGAGCTCTCGCTCTCTCTCTTTTTGTCAACATCACAAGATCATACAAAAAGATGTAATATACGAGCATCATCATCATTCATGGAATCACTCGTATTTCTTATTTCTGATATATTAATTTTTGTGTGATTTGAAAGGTGCAGAAATATTTTTTACTCTTATTCTGAAATATTAATTTTTGAGTGATTTTGAAGCTTCAGAAATTATTATCTGAGTTGGTACGTCAAAGCACTGCAATATCACATAGGAGAAGGAACAGAGGATATATATATATACATACACAAAGGAGAAAGGCTGCGATATTAATACTCGCAAATCTGTGATGCTCGTAATAACAGAAATTCTGTTACAGAATGCACAGATGTGTATGTGCGTTGCACTGGGTGTACTGGTGTACATGTAAAATGTACAAATAGTAAAATGACGTGCTTTCATATTCATCCAAAGTAAATGTAAAGAAGTACATTTCCAATTTTAATAAAATTCATACACCTTTTGCATAATGGCATAATGCAATTTAATGCGTTGCATTTACGTGTACGATTACCAAGTACCTAGACCAACAGTTACATAATCATCCACCCACTATAATTACATGATGATATGCATAATATACCTATACAACACACGTGCTTTTGACGATTACCTTTATGACGACAACGACAAAGCAGCTACATACTAAAGCGTGACTCACTTTTACTATGAGCAAATTCAAAACAAATCACTAGAGAAATGCTGCTAAACTACATAAAAATACTATGCATATTAGTATTATCTAACTTTCAGAGACCAAAGCGGACAATTTAACTCAATATAGTAACAATGCAATTACAATTACAACAAAACTTGTCCCAAAAATTATTGCAATTAGCAACTCACCACCACCGCACTGCTACTTTTAGAAAGCTGCTTCGCCACATAGATAAAACATGAATATTATTCTTTTGTCTATGGCTTCGCCTGTATATTGCTCCTCATGACAAAATGAATGCAATTTAGTCTGGAAACAATGCGTATTCATTTCTATGGAATGTTAAAACATGTTCCACACTATTTTAAAAATAAATAAAATTATTATAATAAAATAAAATAATATTATGAAATATTTAAGCAAAAAAATTGACAAATAAAATAATATTATTTTATTTTATTTGTCAATTTTTTTGCTTGTTCCACTAATTAGGATCCTTATTATGTAACTTTAATTACCTACGTTAAAAAATTATATTGGGATACAAATTTTCAGCTTTTTTCCACTATTATTGGCATTCAAATCAAGTAACCGTAACTGCCACTTGCTATCAAAATTCATTGTAGATTTTTTGCTACATTAATTGTATTATCTGCTTGGTCTGAGGAGGTCCTCCATCATGTCCTTTGAAGTCCAAATGCAAACCTTCAACTTACCTGTGAATAAACCCTCAAAAATATCCAAATCCAAGGGCAATGAGAAACAAAACAATGGCAGTGGATTTAGAGACGGAGCTCCCAAAATAATGTCCAAATCAAACCGCAAAGCTACGACTCTCGCTGCCACCAAAACCGAAACTAACGTCACTGATGATCCTCCCACCGCAAAAAACTCACAAAAAGAGAAAATGGAATCGGAAAACCATAATACCGTGCCAGTAGCAGCTTACGTCTGCGACAACGCCCCTTGTTGGGACACTCATGTGGAAAATACCACTTCCGATGAGACGCTTGATTTTAATCAAAACGCCAACAACAAGAACGACTACAGTAACGAGAAAATTGCCACATTTATTTCACAAGCAGTGGCAATGCTTGTTGTGGAGAATGAAAGATACCGATTAAAGGGTACCACTGAAAAACAGGACTCTAAGACAGACACCAAGAAAAGCATCCATAAAATCAGTAGCAAACAATCAAGTAAAGATGCTTTGATCGTCAAATCCAAAACGTCAGATGAGAAGCAAGATATTAATAAAAACATAAACATTCCGGCTGTTTTTAAAGCACAAGAAAATTTTGCCAAACAGAACTCTAAGACAGACACCAAGAAAAGCATGCATAAAATCAGTAGCAAACAATCAAGCAAAGATGTTATGATCGTCAAATCCAAAACGTCAGATGAGAAGCAAGATGTTAATAAAAACATCAACATTCCGGCTGTTTTTAAAGCACAAGAAAAATTCGTCAAACAGGAAGCCCAAAAGTCAAAAAGCAATAAGCTCTGGAAATGGCGCTTCAATATTACTGAAAAGCAACAAAGCATTGATCCTCCTCCTGTACCAGTAGGGGAACCGGAAGGAAAACCTGATAACCCAGAAAGTGATAAGCCAGCACCTGTAAATTATAAGAAAGTATACAAGAAACCAAAAAAGACAAGCAACCATCAACAGGCTCCGGCTATCGCATGTGCTCCTTGCCAAGTGGAAGCTATCGCCTGTGCTCCTTGCCAAGTGGAAGCTATCGCCTGTGCTCCTTGTCAAGTGGAAACTATCGCCTGTGCTCCCTGTCAAGAGGAAACTATTGCCTGTACTCCTTGCCTAGTAGAAACAGTTCTTGTGGAAGCAACGGGGCAAAGTGAGAACATCATCGCAAGCTTTTCATCTAAAAAACTGTCTTCCTCCAGAAGACAACGTTCTAAAAAGGTTGCTGTTCACCCTGAAACAAATAATAACAGTGATTCGCCCCAAGACAACCCTACACCACTTCAAGCGAAGCAGGATTTACCAGTAGGTTAACTTTTTCAATAAATAGATCTTTCGTTTCATTTCCAATTTTATCTTTTGGTTTGTGTTTGTAAAGGACACCAGCAGTAAAAGTCACCGATACCGTTCCCGACACAGTAATAAATTCAAGTCAAATCAAATCACTGGCAGTGCTGCCCCAAACAGCCTCTGAAGTCTCGATATCCACCACCGGAAGTCGCATACTTTTTTCTTATCCGCCCGTGGCCACTATCGGCGCCAAGATAGGGGATCAACCAGAAGTGCTCAAATATTTAGTTCACGTCTGAAGTCTCGATATCCACCACCGGAAGTCGCATACTTTTTTCTTATCCGCCCGTGGCCACTATCGGCGCCAAGATAGGGGATCAACCAGAAGTGCTCAAATATTTAGTTCAAGTTCAAAACTATATCAATAATATGGGCTACCACCATCATCGTCTCGGCCAGCCCAAAATTCACATAAATTCTCGGCATTCCATGAAAATACAGATGGATATTGCCCGCGAAATGATTCAGTCGGGTCTTCCAATCAAAAGCCTTCATGCTGCCGTTCTTGCCGTCTACTTTACAAATTGCCTCGACTGTGTGGAGCGTTTCCCTATATATTTCCGTAGTCATGTGTCCAGTAAAGAGTATAAACACATTGTCTTGGGCATTTTCGTCCATGGAAGGTTTGGAGCGTTAGGGATAAGTCGTGACTGTGGCTTGCAAGATAAGCCCGTCAGCTATGACAAGTTATCCGATCTCATTTTTGAGTTTGCCAGATGCTACGGACACAGTGGTCACATACTCAACGAAGTCATTTTTGGAAATGTAATTTCCCATAACCAGCAAAGTTTGGAGAGACTTTTCACCCAAACCTACATTGTTCCAATTTGTGGATGCTTGCATAGCGAAATTGAGAAAAATGTGGTGAACTTCACGAAGCAGTTAAGAATCAAGGTTTCTCCAAAGTTTTAGTCCTATCCTTTATAGCTTAAGCAACTAAATATATCTCTTTTTTTCTTTTCCGGTTTCTCATACAGATGGGACGTGCGTGCTTAAAGTCCTGTCGAAGTTTAGACACATCGTGTGTCTCAACCTCATTTAAAAAAAAGTGTAGAGCTGACCTGAAGGAATATGTGCGCCTGACCGGAAGGGAGAAAAGTTGTGCCAACATTTGCATAAGAGTTTTGAGCATGGATTTGTCTGTTCATTTAATGGACACTACTGTTGGTGTAAGAAAAATGAAGTATCCTGCAAAAAAGAAATTACAACAAAAACTAGCTGTTTAAATGCAAAAAGTAATATACAAAAGTGATGGTTATCAGTCAAGTAAATATATAGAAGAACCTTTTGATGTTTAAATTATCATTTTGTCAGCTTGCACCTCTTATCATATGATGCTGTAACGGGCTATTTATTTTACATTTCACAAAAAAGATTACAACATGTAAGGTAGCACTAAAAAAATTTAACGAAGATTTATTAGTGTTATAGATTTATTTAAAAATTTGGTGACACATAGTAAGAAATAATAAAAAAGAGGTATACAGAGTTAGAAGTGAAATTATTTAGTAAAGTTCAACCATGGGAATAGAAGGATGGAACGGTTCCTAAAATACAAGCTGCGTTTCCACGTTGAATTGCTAGACTAATTCTCTGAAATATTACTAAATATAAAATATTTCCTCCAAAGATTGAGAGGGAGGAGGGGTTCCCATAACACAGGCAGCATTTCCTCTTTGGATTGCAATACTAATCCTTTGAGTTAGATATGCCTTTGATTTCGGTTCTCCTGAGATTTTAACGATACTTCTTCCTAGTGTATCGATGAAATCTCTCGCTGCTTGGCACCATGGTCCAAATGTTTCCACTGCGAAAGGGATAAAATGATAGTCTTCAGGATGAAGATAAAATATCTTCGTATGATATTGAACATACATGCGTATGTTTAGATTGTCAGGTCCAAGGTCCTATAAGAAGGAAGCATCCATGAATAATATATATCGATGCTTATATAAGGTCAGTCAAAATGCATGGAAACGATTTGCTGGGGACGAAAATCTCCTCCAGCGAAAAAACCATCAAACGGCCACTTTTACTCCAGCAACCATAATGACATGAATGATAAAAGGT
>JAHZNC010000963.1:0-21538 GCA_027744095.1 Zhuqinia jingwanae
CACACACACAAACACACACATACAAGTCCTTTTCATTTCATTTCCCTCTCTCTCTCCTTGCCCGTTTTTGGTTGATACATCTTAATTTCTTCCCGTCCCCTTTTGTTTTACACACTGTTTACAATAACAGCACATATACATACATACATTCATTCTTTCATTCATTTTGTTTTGTTGTGTGAGGCGGATTAAGGCTGATGATAAAATATACGCTGCTGTGCGTAGTATAATATATTCTCCTCCAAAAACATTTTCTTTCCTGCTTTCGCCTTGCTACTTATCACACATGGAGGAAGTTTTCATATTAGATACCTATATTCATTTGTGTGTGTGTTTGGAAAACTAACCATTTGGTATTAACACTTTTGTTGTGAATTTAGCATTTTATGAATGAATATAAATTAGGTGTATGTATGCATAATAATGATAAATACATTCAAACGCACAACAGGAGGAGGAAGCAAACTCACCTATTGACTTTGTATATAAAGTTGGCATAAGGATGACGGAAACGAAGGAACCACTAACGACTGCTAACACCTTGGAAAATTATTCAAACCTGTGCACATACACACACACTGTTATTAATGTCAGTGCTTTGATAGATTAGTTCATTTAGCTGCACCAGGAGACTTCCTCTTTTTCCCTTTTACCAACAACAACAACAACAACCTGCAGAGTGAGCAATGACTACACAGAGAGAGAAAGAGCAAGTAAAAGCTTCCTTTTGAATTGAAAGAACAACCCTTCTGTACTCTTAATAACCAACCCAACTAATATAAAGCTAAAAGCATCTCTCTCTCTCTCTCTCAAATTATATTTTGTACCTTTTATTTCCCGTCTCTCACTCTTTCTCCTCTGGCGAAACAATAATAATAAGCTGAATGAATTGCTCTGATATTTTCTGTGATTATTATTACCAATTTTAACAACAACTATACAAAGAATAGTTATCTATATAATAGTAATAATAATAGGTATACACATATACCTATGTATATAATAAATAATATTACTGCTGGTAAAGTAATATTAAGTATTAGAATTAGACATTTTATTATATAAGCCCAGTTGGGTTACTCATTCATGTGGCGTTTATATGTGTGTGTGTCTTTTTGCCTTGTTACCACCACCACTACTTTCCGAACACATCATAATCATTATTGTGGGAGTTTTTGTGTGTTGTTCGAGGCAATAAAGGGTGGAAAGGAACATGATAATGTCAAATATCAATATTACAACAGAGAAAAGTGGTATAGGTATATTATGCATGTATAAAGCAGCACATCATATAATAATATTTCATGTACCAATAAACTCGCATCTCCACCGCTCGCTCTTGTTCTCTTCATAATGATATTACTCGGTCAACGGTCAAATACAAAACCTAATTTTTTTAATCGATCGATATGATGTGCTGCAAGCAGTAAGTACGGTATAAAAAATGACATTCGTAATGAACAACTTGTAATGTATAAGCTCTACTCCGATCTGTTCTTTTTCAGTCTATCAAAAGTCTTCAACGTGATTGGTTAAGATTGCAGCAATGTCTTGATTATTAAACTATGTATACGGATGCAATAAGTATATATAATCTATGCAAGCAACCAGCAGCAATAGCACTACTGCTAACTGCTATATTGGACACCAACGAATTAATCATATTTACCAACCTCCTCTCTTCTGATATTACTTTGAGTAGAGCAAAGATTTCTTGGCTGATTCATTCAGTTCATTACACCGTAAAGTAATATTTCATTTTCAGCTTGTCATCATCATTATGAACAAAACGAGCATGCATTTTCTCTTCCATCTAACTGGCTGCTAATAATAATAATAATAATGCAACTTCCTGCGTATATTATATGGCATTCACCATAAGCAGTATAATATGCGGTGATGGTAGTAGTAGTGCAATGGTGATGATGTTGATGATAATATTAAACCCTATTGTGCTGACAAGATTGTTTTCATTTCAATTACATTGTTATTTCCGCACAGAGAACGCCGAACAACCAGTGAGAAATGTTGATGATGAAGGAAGATGAAATGTAAATATATTTATAGTGAAAATACGGTGTATAAATGGCAGTGAGGAAAATAACAACAAGGACAACAACATTATAATACTGCGCGTTTCATATTTCCTTTTGGGTCGTCCTGATGATTATTTTTTTTAGCTGTAGGCAGGGATAATGCGGTAGAGTTTTGAAAGGGAAAATCAAATTTTTCAAATAAACAATAGAAGGTTAATGTGAAAGTAAAGTCGCATGTTCTCAATTTATTTTCTAAATAAACCGGTATATATATATGGTGTGAAATTGAACGTACGTACGCTAGTGTTGTTGGTGGAGCAGGCGGTGTGTCTTTGACTTTTTTTTTTGATGATGGAAAGGTTCTATTTCTGTGAAAAGGGTGCGCGCACATAAATTCAAACACACACACACATCCTCCAATTTTACGATTTGTTATATAGGTAGTCACGCCACATATTATGAACTTATCAATTCATGCATTTGGCTTTATCTAAAAACCCAATGTTTTGTAATGCCCTTTTAAATGCGGAATTTGCATAATTAAAATACACTCATACGGCGGCGTGTGCCGAAATGCCTTGAGGTGAAAACTAACAAGCTTATACATTACACACACACACACATCACATGCATATATGCATTTACACATTGTGTAAGTTTACATGATTTTGATCATTTATCCGTGCATTCATCTGCATAAACGGTCAATGTTTGTTCCTGCTTTCCATCATCTTCTTGGTCACCACATAATATCGCCATCCGCCAATGATAAATGGAATAATAATAGCAGAGTGCATATAAAATCTGCACACAGCAGCACAGCATGCAAAAATGTTAAAATTTACAGGCACATGCGGACACACACATGCAAACTCATTTACTCCTTCATGCAAGAATACCTTTCATCATCATTAAAGAAAAATATACATTTGGGCTGCAACACAAAACATACCCAACAACATTCACGTAGTTATTTTACATTCACGTAGCCATCTGGGCTCTTTCGGGAATTGTTATAAATTTTTTTTTAAAGGGAGTGGCGAATGGAAGTGGTCCCTTTTGCGAGTTCAACGCCCCACAAGTTCACTTAAATAAAGTACATTGTTGCATAAATGCATGAATATATGTACATGTATACATTATATGGTCAAAGTAATTATCTTTTCAAAGGTGGCTCGGAGTAAAACATCGAATTCGATACAAAAAGCGGAGTACTTGTGGAATAGTAAATGCGCATTTCACTTCCGGTTCACTTTGGAGAGAGAGAGAGAGAGAGGAGATGGTGGAGGCAAAACCATCAAGGAATATTCAAAGAGAAAATGCGAGAGAACTGTTGCTGCTGCTGTTGTGTTGTGCGCCGCTGCTGCTATTAAGCACAGTGCAGATAGTGCAGTGTGTGTGTACATGGTATATATTGAGCGGATATGTGAGTGAGGTTTTGTGGGCTGTGGGGAATTCCCAGACACTGTGTGTTTTATAACAAAGTGTGTATTGATCGATTTCACTCACCTCGTCGAAAGCAAATCGTATGAGTAATTAATTGGGCCAGAAAACATGAGTTTTCCCATCACAATTTGCGTCATGTCATGCTGCCATTTTGTACACGCACGCATTATAGTAACATCTCAATATTCTTGGAAATGGGAAAAATGTATATATATTTTAAGGTATTTATTGTGTACTGCTGCTGCTGGTCAGACTGTTTTTTTTTCACCAAAACAAATATAGCAAAATTTGGCGCATTACGGTTTACGGTATTGAAGATAGAAAATCGTATTTGATGATGAATGATGATGATGATGATGTGTGGGCATTTTACTTTTGTGCTCAATAATGTTCTATTTCCTCTTCATTTGAGTTACATGGATGTATTGATTATATATTTTTGCAATTTTCTGGAGTTGTAGACTCTGTATGTATTGAGGTTAACTGACAATACACATGCAAGAATTGAAAAAAATACACGGAAATAAGTAATAACTAAAATGTTCATCTTTTATTGTATGATTTAATCTCAAGCTTGCATTGTTTATAATGGAATTGGGTGAAGGATGATGATATTTGATGAAACTTGAAAGTCAAATGCGCTTGGTGAAGGATGTAAGGAGGAGGCGCCAGTAATGTGATGATGATTTTTTACCTTATTTTCTTTTCAAAAAAAAATCTTTGTCAATAAGTTTGCCTTTTTTTGTCAATAATTCCCTTTGAAAAAAAAATGAGACCAAGGTGAAAATGTATTCTTTTTCAAAGTGAAACATTTATTATTATTGTAACTTGTAACTACTTCTCCGGTATTTTGCTCCCCGAGTCGCATATTCGCGTGCATATTATTACATGCTATTACCGTCAGCTATTATTTTTATTACATAATACGCAATTCTCTCTCTCTCTCTCTCTGCTACTTACTATTAGCCCTGCCTGGAACAAAGCAAATATAATTGTTCTTTTATTTATTTAGGAGCTCTCTGGCGATAAACCCTGTCTCTCTCGTCAAATTAGGTATAAAGCCAACACCTTCGGCGTCGGTATCATATTGCCCTCTGTAAATACAAAATCATATTATTTTTCTATTATGTACCTTCGGATGATGGTAGCAACCAGACTAGACAAATATTAACTGCTACCTATTTACACTTTCATCATATATTATAGCCGCAAAGCCCTTTTCATGACCTTGCACGTGTTTGCCAGCTCATCAAAATGGGCATGGGATTAAAGCATACACACACACACACACCATTGTACACTCTATTAAACTGACATTGTAAAAAGGAGCAAAGCCATCTCGTATAATTACACACAAACACACAAGTACAAGTAAACAACAGGCCCTTTTCGTTCCTATATATCCCTCTACAACTTATAGTCCAAAAAGCAGGTAGGAGGACGACTGTGACAAAGTAACCAATACAACGGAGTAATAAATATTACTTCATGAGTCATATATGTAATAATAATCGTTGTCGTAAGAGATGAAAAAGAAAATTTAATGTAATACTTTCCTCATTCAGTGGGCTTCCCTTTTCTTTGCTACTCCTGTTGGTCTCTGTATAGTTGTGTGTGTGTGTGTTTATGAAATGGCAAAAAGGAAATATAAAACACTCCCACCTGCTGTTTACTACCAGTTTGTATAACTCTCTCTTTCTGTTATTCTCTGTTATTATAATTCACACAGGGAATGGTCGTTTCGATAGCAGCAGCAGCAGCAGCAAATGCAATGCTGGCGTCATATAATAGGTTGTATGTATTGTTTTTTTTTGATGCGGCTACTACATTCTCATTCTACCAACTTCATATAGAGCCATTAAAGGGTTAAGTTAATATCTGATTTTTTTAAAACACTTTGCTACACAATAACAAATACCAACACTGACTAAAATTATATACATTAGATGTTATAAAATTAGGTGTAAATATATATGTATGTAGGTCTAGTATAGTACTCTGTATAAACTTTTTGATGATGTTCATTTTAATGTGTGTAGTTTGGATTTTGGATTAAAAGTAAGCCGTGTAGTCTACAAAGTCTACAATGGTTTATTATAGTGTACAATTAGGCTGGTGACTGAGCTACTATTATTTCATTAGAATTTCCGCTTCGTATACTACTGTAGTTGTTGTTGATGTTGTTTTTATATTTGTTACTTACTTGTATCGTTGACCAGGAACGTCTATGCTCTCTGCTGAGTTGTTGAACGTCCAGCGAAACTGGACTTTGGGGGGATTTGCATCAACGTCGCAACTTATATTGGCATTCTCTAATTTGGCAACTCCGTGAACTCGGATTTGATTGGGTCGACATGCGGGTGCATCTGCAGAAAAAGTCATAAAATTAGACACATTTTGTAGTTTAGAGTGAAAAGGTAAATAAAACTGGAAAAGTTATTGTGAAACACACAGACAACAAAATACGATACACTTTAACCTTTTTGGCATTATTATTATAATTAGGATACACATGCCACTCTTTTGTTGATACTGTCTCTCTCTCTCTAGAGAGTTATTTTGAGAGTTAAGGTTTAAAAATATAAGTTGACAAAATGAAAGTTATCTTACACAAAACATCCAAGGAGAATGCTTCGCTCACTCCTTCCCCTTCACTGTTTCGCCCGATGCACGTGTAATTTCCTGCAGACAGTCTTGTCACTTTTTGTAAAACTAAACTTTGATTTGTCATGATGACGCCCAAGCTGATATTGTGTACCAGCGACTTGTCCTGAAAACAAAAGCATCCCAAAATATCATTTCAAATGTGCATATATATTATTGCAGTTATACCAACATATCATTTCCAAGTACACTTCCATCCCTAATTGGAACATCTGAATGTCCCAAAAAAAGAGGGAAGCTGTTGAAATATGCATAAAGTTATAACAAAATATGGTTCGAGGGTTAAAAAAAAGAAAGATTTTAAATAACTGCGTGAAAGGAAAGTTTCTTATGAGGAGTTAGCAGACTGTAAACCTGTTTACGTAACAAGGCTCTCGCATCATCACAATTCATGTCATTTCTTTTCTGATGTTGCAGTAACATTTTTTCTTGGCGTTGCCTGTCATACAAATAGGTAATGTGTCAAAAGATTTAACAAGCCAACAGTCCAAGTTTCACAAATATAACAAGCCAAACCCAAGTGGAAAAGTGAAAGTGTAAGTAGAAACAAAACTTTCACTATTTTTTGATATAGAGGAAATACTTATTTTTGTCAAAGAAAAAGTATAAGATGAAGATGACGCGAGGATATGGAAGACAACACAAGGTGACAAAACAGTCAATAGGCAACAGCCAAGGATTCTTTTTTTGTCGTCGTGACTTCTTTAAGATAATTGACAAAAGAATAAAAAAGCACAATTCAAACTCAAGAGTTAAAATAAAAAGTTTTTCTGTGAAAGGATACCACTTTGGCTTTGAAAGACAAAAAAAGACAAGAACAAAATGTGTAGTAGAATGGATTGGTGGTGGAAGAAAAAAAGGAAAAAGATTCATTCCTTTTCTTTCTCTAACTCTCTCTCTCTCTCTCTCTCTTGAGACACTTGAAACTTACATTGAGACGCCAGTCAACTTTGCTGACAGGCGGGTTAGCGTCGATGATACAATCGAAATAGACATCGGAGCCTTCCTTTATGTGATCTCCGCTCAGGGATGAACCCAATTTTAGATGAGCCTCTGGCAAATCTGCAAAATTTCACAGAAAATAAAACACGTTATAATTAATCACAAAATCACAATGATCCTTTTATGCATGAAATATACACAATGAATTATAAAAGGAATTCATTCGGAGGGGCAGCTAGCTTGAAATTTCATCAAGGATACCTACGGTGCGTCCACCCACGCCCGTGTAACAATTTCATTTGTTTTTCCCAGTCACTCTTCTTTTTTTAAATAAATAAATCAATGGAAATACGAATTGACCGAAGTATACAACCGTACTCACACACGCTTATAGTTTCACGTTTAGCAATACACACACCCGCCCCCACCGATTTAATGTATAGAGGCATCCTCGGGTGGAATATCGATAAAATGAATGGCGTGCAATTTTTTCCAAACGCGCGAAATAAATGCGAAATTTAGAAAAAAGGGAAAAATCGAAAAACACGACGAATAAAAAACATAATGTTTGATACTAAAAAGCACTACAATTTTAAAGGAGCATCATCATCATCATCATCATCAACCTCCAGCACTACTCGCTAGAAAACTCACCAATACAAAAATTTGTAGTGAGGTCACGCACGACCTCATTTTGCCCTCGTTATACATGACACGACACAAAACTCTTATTCTTCTTGTCTCACTACAACGCATCTCTCACAAAGTTGTATATATACTTATTTTTAAGGATAGACAGATCGAGAGATATAGAAAGCCCAGCACAAGAACATGCTTAAATATAATATGCAACACAGCAGCATTTTCAAGACGCAGCAGTAGCGTAAATGAAGAAAAGAAAGAAAATGTACGTATTTTGTACAGTTGTATTGGATGTACAGGGTGAGGGTGATGATGATGGTTGAGATGAATGAATGAATGATAAAAAGGGAAAAGAGGAAAGAAGACGACGACAGAACGACGAAGATAAAGAAGATTGCAAGAAGGAAATTTTCTTAGAAAATCACCTCGTCTCTTCCTCTTCATTGCTTTTCTTCACGGCATACATTCAATATAATATATAGGCTTGCCACTTTTTTTTTGCGAGAAAAAAAAACATGCAACAGAGCAAAACGAATAGAAGTACTGAGGAAGAAACTTGTAAAATATGGAACAATGATGATGATGATGATGATGCATGTATGTACCATGTACCAAAAGAGCTTTGTAATTATGTGAATACTGCAAACTTTTTTTTGCAAACTCGTCTCCTCGACACACAAAACAAACATAATATTTTGATTTGACAAATGCTCAAGAACGGGTCATCATCATCATCGCCATGAAGCTGGGAAAAATAAACTTTTGTGCTTGTTTCTACGGACGACGGCCTGTATTTTACTATTGTTACACAATTGGCTGAGAAACTTACAAGATTACACACCTAAATACATACAATTTTAAACATGACGTTAGTTAATGGTCTGAGCACACGTTGGAATGAAAATCCCGTTTATTCATGTTTTTTGTACAGCTTTACATATCCTTCTTTTACTAGTCGTGACAATGGTGACGATGATGATTATAAAAAACCCATTTTAAAGCACTCTTTTGAAAGAAAAAAAGGAAACAAAGGAAGCACTTGCTACAAGCAAAGGTGATGTAATATTCCTTTTTTAAAGCATGTTATTCTTCAACAAAAGGGCAAAACAAGTACCAAAAAACACTTTAAAAAAAGAACAACAAGTATAACATGATGTTTCTACTGTTTTTTGTTGGGCTGGGAGACAAAAAAAAACATAAAAAATGTGTGGTGCATGTCATGTAGTTCTCATTCAAGTAAATATTTTGGTTTTAACGGAGAAAAAAAATCCTCCTATATTGCTCGCCTTTTTTTCGTTGTCTCTTCTGCCCGTTTGTATAGTTTTTGAATGTATATTAAAGAAAATGATTGTATAGTCAAAGCAGATATAAAAGTATATAATATATAGGAACCCATACGTTCATTCATTTATACACAAGCCAGAGAGACGTAGTCGTCGTAAAAGGGAAAAAAAGCAAACAAAAAAATGGCAAAATAACCTCGCGACAAAGAAAAATTGCCAACATACGAAGGATTTCATTCTTTTCTACTTTAACAACAGAAACAGAGGAATAGCAGCACAAGAGAAGAAGAAAGAGAGAGAAAAAAAGGGAATCAAGTGGAAGCAGAATAACTGGTATTGCTGGTGAAATACACGAAAAAAATAGTTGGAAGTTGGGAAAGGCAGAAGCAGCAACAGAGATAGAGAGAGAGAAAAGAAAACGAGAAACGTGAGTTGATTTATCTTGCCTTCCACACAACCGCCTATACTAAACTGCAGAACAGATACAGTATATATACAAGTAGTCAATATGTATGAGTGAAGGGTGAAAGAGACATAGCATTTATGGTTTTTCTTTAGGTGATAGGTAACTATAGGTATGTATATAAAAATATATACTGTGATGTGATGCGGCTGAGCAGGGTGAAGTTTTTATGCACTGCTTCCTTAATCTGTCCCAATCACCTTTTTTCTTCTTTGTGCGCTCTTTTATTGTATGTTTGTACGTTTGTTGTTTGGATGGCTACTACTGGACAGGACGCATTATTATATGTATGTTTTTCGATGTGTCACAAAGTCACAGATTATACACATGAATGTATGTATGTATGTATAAGATATACATACATATATTATGCATACATGTTCATGGGATGGTATACATAGATGCATACGCAGTAAAATGACGAGGAAGGGAAAATAATGAGAATTTTGTTGTTGCCTTTTCTGTTGATGCGGGACTTTTACTGGCAACGGCATAGAGCAAGTTGGAATACTTTTCTTCCAAAGAGATGTAGAGAATGAGGAAGCGAGACGGGTATAGGTACATAGATGAATAAGGGCAAGTGGAAATATATATACAACAACAACAACAACAAGTTGAGGAATAAAGAGAAAGTGGCAAGAAAACAGAACAAGGAATAAAGGGAAGAATATAGATCAGTTGAGCCTTCTCTCCATTGTTTCATCTTTTGTTATTCCAATATGTTCTTCGCTTGTCCAAGAATTTAAATAACACATTCCTCGTTTAACCAACTTAAGGAGATTGAGGCGAAGAAGGCACAGAGAGTCGAGCGATAGAATATAATAATAATATTGGACTACTGCGACTGCACAAAAACAAACTTTGTATAGTAGGTACATATAATACATTACACGTAGAAGACTTTTTTTTCTACACAATTTTATAGACACGTAACCTCAAAATTACTACAAGGTATATAATAGGTATACAAACAATATTTGCGTGTGTTTGAGAATGGAAAAGGACAAAGGAAAAGACAAATAAAATGTTATCTGAAGTTTTTTTTGGGGCTCCAACAAGTTAGGTATTTCCTGTCTTTGGAACATGATTCTTTGTCTCCATTGTTTTTTTATTTAGTTCAAGGGTCTAGTATAAGCGACCACTATTGTTTTTGACTGCATAAGTGTATATACATATGAGCATATTATATGACATGGTTGTGAAATAAAGACAAAAAGAGTAAAAAATGAGCAAAACTTTGTTTGATGCATGTCGTTGCATGGTTCTGAATGAAAAAGAAATGAGAAGGTAGGTAGTTAATGTGCTGGGAAAGGTTTAGGCGTAATATGATGATGATGATGATGAAATAATGGTAATTTTGTGTGACTGTCCGAGTAATGTATATTCCTCTCTGGTCGAGTGGACATCAAAGGGATATCAAAATACATACAAAATACAAGGAAATTTAAGGATGATGTACATGTAAATGGAAGATCAACTTACACTGAACTTGTAGATCCCAGCCATCCTCGAGAACTTTGCTGGGAATGATGGAATTTTCAGCCCGACATGACAAATATTTGCTAGAGTCCTCCTTTCTGGGAATGAAAGACAAGGTGCTTCTCGTTGCGTTCCCATTATTTGCCGTCTGCAAAACATTTCCAAACAAAACAACATTACATCATAATAATATTTTGATAAAATGGTCATGGTTTATTTTCAAGCATTCGATTTGTCGTAATTTTTTGTAATGCAGTGAACTTTGTTTTCTTCTTCTTCAATAATGCGTGAATGGATACCTCTGTTCACGGAATTTCAAATATGTGGGTGTCCATGATAAGAATAATGTTATATTATGTTATTAGGCTAATATGTATATATTTTTAAATAGTACAAGTTATGTATCTTGCCTGAAGTTTGCACTTTATTCTTTCAACCTATTTTTTTTTTGCACGTGGACATTTTTTTTCGTCTCTATTATTCCCTGTTTTACGAATTAATAGTTTTTTTTATGAACTTCTTTATCCTTTCTTTGTGTGAGCATAGCACACAATGACATTTTATGACCCTAATTCGTCATGTCCATATTTCATTTTTATTTAGTTTACCGATTCATCTGTTGTGCTGACGACATGACTGTTGTAATGATAATACTATGTCGTGCCATTTATATGAACCTTTGTATTTAGATATTTTGGAAGATTTTTACTACTTTTCTCTCTCCCTCCATCTCTCTCTCTCTCTCTCTCTCCGGTACATATTGCGATGATAAAAGGTACAATATATTATAAATTATTATGCTGCTGCTGAAAATCCCTGGGAAGGTCGTGGTTTTGTTTCCCTTTCTCATCCAAAATCACCACCACCACCATGCACCATTATCACAATGTTTTGTTGGACCAGTTGGTAGTAGTAGTGCTATTATTAAGCATGTAGAGTGTTCCTAGCCAAGTTTCCTAATGAATATTTAATCATCTTCCCGCTATAACATGACGTGCCTTTTCCCCATCTTTCCACCAAAAAAAACTTTTTTCCTATTTTAGACTCACTAATACAGATATATATATATATGAAGCTGTGCCAGTGCAGTGCCAGTAAATCAGTTGGATTTATGTAGGTTATTCCTGAACAGGACTTGTGTGTGTGTATTTGTGTAGTAGTAAGTAATAAGTTATAAATGCAAGTCACAATCTCATCAGAATGCACTTGAGTAATTCACCAGGCGACACTTTTTATTTTTAAAGTTTAGCCAGAGAAAGAGAGAGGGAGATCCACATTTCACATCACATCATACAATCGTGATCATAATGATGACATAAAGTGCAAGCAGATTAGAAGCCACCTTACACTTCTATACAACATGCGGAACATGGCTTTCAGCCACAAAAAACTAGATATACTTTTTTGTTCTAAATTCTTTTTTGTTGAAAAAAAAACCAAACCAAAAAGCATCCTTGAATTTTTCATACCTTTTGTTTTCTCGTAAAAAAATTCAATATTGGATAAAAAATATACCAAACTTTTTTATGCATCTGCTTTGTAAAATGTGAACAGATATATATTGGCAGTGACTTTATTTTACAAAATCCACATTTTTTTGCTTTATACTAAAACTTTTTTTGTGTAGAATATTATGAAATTCGTTTTTCATATGAGCGCACTGTGTGCACGTTTGAAATATATAAATCTTTTAAAGATGATTGTGCAAAATATAAGCACCCACATTTATATTTGTGCATGTGTATTCTTCAAACGTGAAATTTTCAAAAAAAAAACTGTTTATTAGAAAATGAAAAAGTTGAATTATGAATAAGTAAATAAATTAAAAACCAAACTCAATTTCAACCAAAATTTTTTATTGTTGTAAACTTACCGTCTCTTTGGTGCTTTCTAGTCTCCGATCGTCTAGCCACCATGTAATGTGTGCCGGTGGCCTTGAACCAATTGACTGACACATTAAATCATATTTCTTTCCAGCTGTGATGCGGCTGCTCTTGCCAAGGATTGTCACTTCTAATGGACTGACTGTAAATTACAAACAAATAAATAAGCGCATTAGTTTTTTTATTTTTATTTTTTCCAATCATTTTTTTTAATGAAAATCATAGAATATATGGCTAAAATTAATTTAAAAATGTGCAAAGTTTGTATCTTTTATAACATTTTTTTCTTAAATTTATTACACAAGGCATAAAAAATGTTCAAGGTTTGATTGCATTCAAGTCTGGCAAATGATCTCACTGAATAGCAGTCTACATAAATGTAAGTAATGAGGGACAATAACATGTGTACTAATTCAAAGCTTTTTCTC
The DNA here is from genome assembly GCA_027744095.1 of Zhuqinia jingwanae. Taxonomy (NCBI): domain Eukaryota; kingdom Metazoa; phylum Arthropoda; class Collembola; order Entomobryomorpha; family Paronellidae; genus Zhuqinia; species Zhuqinia jingwanae. Next base: position 13,267 of record JAHZNC010000963.1, read on the forward strand.
TCCCCTTTCTTCGGATATCAAGGATATAGCAAAGTAGGTATATTAGACAACAATGTATTTTACTGTGTATAAACATCAAGTTATAATAATATTTTGTACCACATTCACGTACTCTTGGTAAAAGAAACATATTTACAGGGGCGCGTATCAAGGGGAGCCATTTATTTATGAAGCGTATTTATGAAGCCATTTATGAAATGCAATGCCATAATATCGTTTTGCAGACATAGCTTATATTAATTTACAGTGGAAATATATAACCCCTAAATTACATACGCGTGTATATGTACTTTAATGAGACATTTTTGTGTTTTTGCAGAAGTTATAGATATACACTAACAAAAGGTTTTTACTGTAGACAGGATACAAACAAACGAAAAGATTAAGTTGGTTTGGGTTAAATAATACGCTACGCAAGCTAAACTGCCCTTTTCTTTTCTTCCCCCAAAGACATTTCTAATGCCACGAAACAGAGAGAGTCAAACGACATCAAACCACTATACCAGCACAGGAGTGTCGTATAATCTGATGCGGAAAGGTAGAGAGAATCCTTTCTTTTCTAACCAGAAAAATCACAGAATACAAAAGGAAAGCAAATGCAAGGAATATTGACTGAAAAAGCGAAAGCAATCACTACAACAATCTTTAAGTCTTGGTCGTAGTCATCATCATCATCGTCAGGATCGCTCACCACCAGCAGTAGCAGCAGGACAAGCAGATATAAAACACGCAAAACACTCTACCATGTAGTACATTTGCTGCTGTTTATTTAAAGAAAAAGGGGGTATTTCTTATGTGTGTGTGTTTGTTATATGCTGACGACAGGGAAATGGGAAACACGAACAAGAAAATCTCTGCCACGAAAAAACAACTTAGAAAAGACGAAAAAGGGATAAAATAGAAAAGCAAACCACATGCACAATTATTTTGCACAAAACACATAAATAGAAAAACGAAAGAATATACCTACCTACCTACCTCTATACATATTATGTGGTATGTGTTTTTAAGGTTAGAAAATAAAGATAATAATAATGTTGAAATAAGAGAAAAAAACATTCATTCTGTATAGTCGATATATAGTGTATAGATGCACATTAGTAGAAAGAAACATGAAGAGAGAGAGAGAGAGAGAGTGAAGAAAATCAGTGCAGCTCTACAATTTTCCCTTAAGTCAAACCAGCAGATTACAAAAAAAGTCTCATGAATGCTCACATGCACACTCAGCACCACCACTACCAACAGCAATAGCAGCAGTAACAATTTCCCTACTTTTACTACAACAGAAAAAAAGAGCTTTGGTTTTGGTAGTAATGTTGTGTGTGTGTGTGGTTGGTTTAGCTGTTATAACAGGTCCCAAATATCCCATGAATTTAAGAGAAGACACGAAAACCCCGACAGTAAAAAAACACAAGAAATTGAACGAGAGTCCGCGGTAATAACCACAGACGTCCCAGTAAAACCAGAAGAAGAAGAATACTTTTCGGTCAATATTCTTCTATTTTTTACTCTCTCTCTCTCTTTCTCTATTTATTTTAACAGCAACATAAGCAGCTACTTTTATTTCGTGTTTTGTGTGTGTGATAGAAAAACCGTAAAAATCCATTTTAACATTTTTTCAGAGTGTATTGTGAACTCCCATATGCTTTTCCAATATATAATGCAGATTTCTGTCCTGCTGACCACACCACCACCACCACCAACGTACATGGCGTGTTGTAGCTAACAAGATATTACATGGTATATATATATATGGGATGATATATTTATTACTTCCTGTTATAGGTATGTGGACGCAGTGGACTTGAGAGTGAGTGACGTGCATGGGAATCAATCAGTCTTTTTTTCCTCGGCAAAGCTTAAGCCCGCACATATTGCACTGCGTTTTTTGTTTTCTCTTTCTCTCTTCAACCTATTTTCCCTCTGTCCAGCAAACCAAAACGAAAAAAGATGGAATTGTAAAACAACAACAACAGCATTTTAGGAACAGCAGCAGCAGCGGCAGCATCAACAAGAAAAAATACCAATACTTGCTACACCAGCAGAAAAACACATAATGCAACGTTAAAGAAGTGCTTTGAGGAGATATAGTCGACATAAAGCTAAAAAAAATAGTGTAAATCCAAACCAGTAGTAGTACACTGCAATGTCGGGGAAAATGCTTAGTTAGAAAAATGGAAAATAGCTTTAGCCCTGAGAACAATATACTCTTCAGGGATTCATCCACATGTCTCCAAAGTCGTTTCAAGTTCTTGTCTGCTGACTGCCTAGACGTACCTAGTTTTTTTTCAGCATGTTACATGTAATGTAAAATGTATTATAAAAAATCACAATAACAAAAAAAGCAATATATTGTGGACTACTGCTACTACTGATGGTTTTTGGTGGAGGTAGACAAAAAGCTGAAAGAGAGAGAGAAACACACACAAAAAGAAAATAGCTTGTAGCATCATGGGATGCAAATGTGTAACTTGTGTGCTGTGTGTCTATGGTGTTCTTGGTGACCGATCCAAGAAAGGGTTAGGGTCAACATCTCTGAAATTGCATGGAATGCGAATAGGGTTGACTTGAAAAATGAAATTCAAATGCGGAAGATTCATATCTCTCAAGCCTAATTTATAAACATCAACTTCTTGCAACTCAAGACTATACCTACAACATTTGTCACTGGAAATTGCAGTATCACTGTTGCATCAGAAACCGTAGATATAAGATGACATATGGCAGTGCCAACTTTGTTTGGACAATACGTATGAGCTCATCTTGCAGGAGAACATGAATAAAAATTAAATATCATTTTCAATCAAATTAAGAATTTTTAACGTTTTCACTAATTCATTTAAACAAATAAGTCTCAACTAAGTACCGACACGAATTGCATTGTTTTAACTAGTTTAAAAATCCAAATCACTTTCATGTGGAATGGGCCAATGGGCTACTCAATTGTAGAACCTTTAGTTGAAAAGGCATTTGTAGCATAGAGTTATTGTAATTGTAAATGTGCTCTGAATTTTATTTGATAGAAAAGATAAATAAGTTACTATAAAAAGGTAGATGTAGAATTTTGTTTGATCATTAGGTCGTTCTTAAATTATTTTGGTCAAACTTAATTGCATCATTCTTCGTAGAGTAACCTAGGCTGATAATCATCACCCCAATATATAGGAAAAATGCACTAGGACTAAAGTACAAGTGTTTGCCGTTGTATTGTGCTCATTTATCTTACGTGCCTGCCATTTTTTGGAAATATGGGCTAGGTTTTCCCAAACAAACTATGCTGCAAACATGTCTACCCTTTTATACACGCATACAAGTATGTATATAACTTAATTCATGGTTTCTCATTTTTTCCTTAACTAATATGCATTTCTGTTACCATATGACATCAAAAATTTAGAGTAATAACAATAATCGATCATATCACAATCTCACAATTATTATCGTTTGACATGCGGAATGAAACCAGAGACCGATATGTTGTTGATGACGATGATAATAATAAAAAATACATTTCATGGAAACATGTCTAGGCAAAACATAATATCCCTATTTCTGTTCCGTGTTCCAAGCAGATAATGTATATGTTATATGCTACTACGTCCCAAAGTAAAAACAGCGCAAATAGTAAACCACAAAATACCAGGAAACTTCTGCGTTCCAGGCAAATAATTTGGTATTTGATGTGTACACACGGAAGAAAAGTATTGGTAGGTACTTTTATTTATATGCTCTTGTAATTCTCAGAAATGCTAAATATCGTCCAGTAACAAAATACGAGAAATAATCTGTGGACACATGATTATAGAAATCTGTCTATCTATTCTGTTGGAAGGGAAAAATTTCTCCACTGTTGTTGTGAGGATCGTTTTTCCCAAAACGGATTATTATTGAAATTGCCAAAAAATACTGAAATACGCAGAATATTTTTTAAAAAGCACACATGCATGAACGCATGGCTTCTTGCTGTGATTCTGTGTACAAAAGTCAAAGTCTGAAATCCAATGAAAATAATAATAGACAACGTAAAAAACATGAGGGAAAAATACGCATTCAAGAAATGAAAACAACATTCCAAAGACTACACCCACGCGTAAAAACCACAAAATAGCAACATGACTTCTACCACCACAAAAATAATAAAAAATAAAATGTGTATTGAACATTAAAGTAAAAAACACACAAACCAGTAGTATCTGTTCATGTTAACATGATTATTGTTATAAAACAAATACTCAGGCGAATAGACTATTGATGGTTGACTAAAAAGGAATATAAAAGCTCAAAATAATACACACATTTTTTTCTCATTTTTTTATTTTTGTGGTGGCAAATTCTATGGGGATATTTGTAGCCATGAATGACCACCTATCTAGGTGCTAGAGTAACATGTAAAGCAGGAAGTTGAGATTACTTTTGTTCTATTTGTGCAAATTTGGAACATATGCCTTTCACCTTAGCCCACCAAGTGCTCCACCCGCCGTGGTTGAAGTTCGAGGTTAAAATAACCCCTCCTAAAAAAATTTGCTTCCCAATAACATCTCAGTATATTTTTTTACAATTTTCTATCTTATTTTCTTGTAAATAAGGCAGAAATATATAAAAAAGGACCTTTAGTGGGACAAGGAAAGTTGAAGAAAAAATAAGACAAGCTCTATACAGCATACGTAACCCAACCATCTTGAAAATTCGGTTGACTAGACAGCTTTACTTTTTTTCTCTCTCTCTCTCTCGGCTTGAATCTCCCAACTTGGAAAATTGAAGCTTTTGCCAAAAAAAACATGTTATTCGATTTACCCTTCCTCTTTTTTATACACAGTTGACTAGATAGACGATATACAAATGGTTAGTAGTGTACTTAGCAAAAGACTATAAAAGATGAAAAAAAGTCAAAATATATATACGTAAAAGCAAAAGATGAGAAAAACAGACAGTGAAATAAGAGGAAGTATAGAAGGAAGAGAGAGGAAAAAAATTCTACAGGATGGGAAGGGATTTGTGCAATTATTTTGCACCGCTGGATGGCTTCCCAGATTGATTTTTTTCTCTTTTTTTTTTTTGAGAGTATAGACTTTGCGTACTCTCTCTCACTCTCGCTTCCTCTCTGTTTTGGATATTTATAGGGAAATGTCTGCGGATAATATGTGCGTGTATGTGGGTGCTAAAAAGAAAATTCCATGTTTCCGGCAATCTACACAAATAAAACGCACAAATGCGCGCAGATCTAATAATTTTTTGTACTTTTGCTATTATAGAATCAATATTATTGCTGTATGTGTAGTGTGTGTACTTTTGGCTATATCCACGAAAGTTTGTAGGATTGAGCTTGATATCTTTTCTGAATCTCTCTTGTTGTTATTGTTTGTGTGTGTGTGTGTGTGTGTGTGCTTGTGTTAGCTATCTTATTCCATTATCTGACCATTGCACAACAACTCAATCGATTTTTCGGCACAGAATAATAAACGAGCAATTACGACCACTTTCCACCAAGAATACATATCACAAACTTACACACACACACCCACAAATTCAGAAACAGGGTACATTGCACTTGAGATAATCGGGAAAGAGAAAATAATAAATAGTTTTCTTGTTTTCTCTCGCTGGAGTTGGGAAAACCAATGGTGTAGTTTAGTGTGTATAATCGCAAAAGGGGAATGAATTTTGGCACAGTTTTTATCTCATTTTGCTGTAGAGAGAATCGATGAGCGATATATCTAAAGCTAATAAAAGTATGGTCATTGCCATGATATAATATCATCACACAAAGAAGAGCTATTTTGTTCTTCTTCTTCTTCTTCCGCTTTCTTGGGAAACCCATTTCAAATTAGCAATCTCCTTTTAAATAGCTAATTATCCTGTAAAATAAAATGGGATGAAATGATTCTATTTGTGTGTGTGTATGTATCTTTGTGTGTATGTGTGTGGGAGGAATAATAAAATGAGAAAGAGGGCGAAAGAAAGAGAGAGTTATAGCAAAACTCATTTGGGATTAAGTTATAAATAGCCACTTACTATATATGTGTATATATACCTACATACAACAGTAACGTACCACTTTGTCTTGTATATATTTTTTTTATTTGCGCGCAGTCTCCATGCTTTTGACTGAAATAAAAATCAGTGTTTCCCTTTGGATCTTTCTTGATAATTGAATATTATTGGTACTATATAAGCACATTGTGTGCACTTGACTTGTGTTATGTATCTTTAAAGGAAATAAATAATAATATGTTTTGTGTATATAATATTCTATTATCATCATCACAAAATAATCATAGCCGCAGATATATATCTTATAATAAAAGGATATACAGCTTAAGGAATATCTATACACTCCTCTCGTTACTGGTAGCTTTATGGTAAAAATTACGTGACATTTATGTGATAATGTAAACATTACTGATTGTGATTATGGGATGATGATGATGATGATGACGACGAGGGGAAGTGGATTTTGCTGAGTGAGGGGAAAATAACTGCTTGAAAAGAAAAAAAAAAGCCTTTTCACTCAACATTACATTTTTACTTTAGCAAGTGGACGGGATAGGAGAAAAAAAGAAAGTATTTTTTTGGTGTGCATAAAATCAACGCACGCATGTGATCTTGATGGTGATGATGCTGATGATATGATAATAGTTATGTAGTTATATATAATATGCGGATAAGAATATAAACTTGGATAGTTATACGTTTCTTTAGTTTTTTCTTTTCTAGAAAAAATATATACAATGCAATGCACATAAAGACAATAAATAGCATTAATTCTGGATGTTCTCAGTGTCAACGTAACTTTTACCCTTCTCCTTCTTATTTCTTCCGTCTTTTGCTTTTTTTCTACATTCAAAAGTATTTCCTTCTGCATACCATATATACATTGCAACTGCATTATACTTTTTTTCATTCATCTCAGGTTTTTACCGCTTGACTTGACTTGTCATATATATCTATGTATTCTTAGGAAAAATAGTCAAGGAGGACACACCCAAAATAACATAAGAAAGAAAGAATCTTTCTCATTTCCTTTTTCATTTCATTGTTTGGTTAAAGAAAAGAAAAATGTCGAGGGTTGTCGTTGATAGTGGTGGTGTTTTGAGTGACTTTCTGGTATTTTAGTACAATACGCAACAAGAGAGAGAAACACCAGATATTATTATATGGTGGTCAGCATAAAGTGTCCCCGACACCATAACACACAGAAACAAGAGAGAGAGAGAGAATAAAAAAACTTTCTATTTAATACTGAGATGAGGTTCTAGTATTCGTCCTTTTTTGTACTTTTATTGTGTATCGTGTGTGATTTTATGATGCATGCAACATTCTTCTTTTTGTTCACCATTATCAAAACATGCCACACAGACAAATACAAACACACACACACGCACGCACAGCAACCAATAATATTTTATTCTGAAGCAAATATGTACGCACACAACACACACACACACTTGCTGAACAATATTCATTTCATTTACTTTTATCTCCCATGCATGTATTTCATTTCTTCAAGCTATTCATGTTTGTTGTTGGTATTTCTTTTGGTTTCAAAGTAAAAAAAGAAGGCGAAGAAAAAGTTACAGACAGCTGCTGGATCATGAGATGATCATGCAACGCAATACACGCACGATATACCATCTCCACCACGACCACCCGTGCCACTGCGACCACTTTTCCCAGTGGACAACAGGCAACAAAAGCAACACTTTTCTTTTTTTGGTGGGGGTTGGTGTGCACACTGACTTGTCTATCAAATCGCATAACAACAACAAAAGGAAGAAGAACTAGAAGAAACCCCAACTTTATTTTAGACTTTAACATATTTCCTTCCTTCCTTTTTCTTTTCCCCCTTCTTCTTGTAAAAACAACAAACAGCAGAACTACACACACACACACACACAAAAAAATTCTAGACAATGCCAATGTCAAAAATGCAATGCTTTTGTGTATTGTATATTCTGTGTGGGTGTATGTGTGTGTGGAGAACAAAGAATAAGTTGCGTATCATGATGATTATCATGCTGATATGTGTACAAGTGTGTGACGGTATAGAACAAGAGGAAAGTCAGAAAGTAAAAAAAAAGTGTACAGGAATGGGTTTGGCCTTACGAATAAACATGGCAAGAGAGAAAAAACAAGCTTGGGTTGGACATGTGTGAACTCACGTTTCTATTACTTTTTAACTATGTACGTTTTATATATGTATGTAGCTTTTGAGCTTGTTAAATATAATAGGTATGTTACAAATACCATTATGTGTAGTAGCGGGAGTAGTAGT
>JAHZNC010000964.1:0-40599 GCA_027744095.1 Zhuqinia jingwanae
TACCACCACTCTTTCTTTAAATTGATATTAGTATTGCCATTATTATTATTATAATGCACGCTACTGCTATTAGGCAACTGCTGCATAAGCATATCCATATCTATCTATAATATATCTAGCAAATTTTCAACTTGAAAATGCAAATAATACGCAGTATATTTGATATACGCAGTATTTCAGTATATCTTTTTCTCTCATCTACTCCCAGAGCAGCTTCTCTCCTCTTATTATTGTTGATTTTGCAGAGAAGGGAATCTTCCCAACCGTAAAAATGTATTCATACGGCGACAGCAGAGAGCATAGTGAAATAGAGAGCCATGCCGTTATGCGATATATGCCTATAGTTTTTTACCAGACACACTTTTCCATTAGCTCGTTTTTCTTGTTCGTCTCTCATTTTTAAAGAGAACTTGTTATAGCTTTTCTAGTATAATGCATACGTCCCTCTCTATGTAAACCGTGAAGAGCATGTTTTTTTTTGCAAAAGTGTAACAAAAGTTGCTAAAGTCCTCGTGCAAGTACTACTACTACTGGCCTGTCTGTGCATGAAACTCGCTGAAAAGTTTCATCTTTGCTGGTCCGGCCACTTGCGTTCAATTTTCTCCCAAAACTGAATCTCCGACATTCCGGCATCTTTTTCAATCCAAATTCATGTATGAGTAGATTATGTGGATATAAAGAGAGATATACATATATATGTATGCATATTACATAATATGCCTATGTGCTTTTGTGGCGGATATGGCGGATGGCACACAAAAACGAAAGTAGAGAGAGAGAGAGAGATGGTGATGACTACATGATACTCGCCATCATTTGCATTATGCATTTTCATTTGTAAAAGAGAAAAACAAACTTTTTGAAAGATATGAACAATTTTTGTTTTTCAGAAGGATGATGTCACGGACACGAGCGAACATGAAAAGTACACATGCGAATATAATATGTAATTGAGGTGACCTTTTTGTATGAGAGAAATGAACACAAAGAGAAAAGGAGAGAATGAAACACAAGCCCACACAAAAAAGTTTATTCTCTCTCTCTCTGTCGGTCACTATGCTTTTCCTCTCCTTCCAAAGAGAAAAAACAGACGGATCATATATGTATATATGAAACTATATAGTCAAAGGAGAGAAAAAAAAGAATGACGTGAAGTGAGGCAAACAGTGGAGCAGGGTCCCGACCGTGGTAGCTAAACAACACAACAAAAACGTGTTCTACCTCTACCAAGTTGACTTGTGTAAATACAAAAAAATTCGGGGAAAATGTGAAGGTCTTGTATCTGTCGAATGATAAAGGCAATTAAAAATGCTTTTCTACTCTTTTTGCACATTTTTTCTTGTTTCTTTTTTCTTGAAATGTTTATGCCTTTTTGTATGTTACTTGCTACTTTTGTTTGCCTTGTTCGTGGTTTCCGCCTGATTCTATAGTTGCCATGCTCGTGGTTATTCCCTGTGAGACTATGCTTACACACATTTCATCCCATTCCAACATGCTGGAAATATATATTTTCCATATAGTCTAGTAGTACGCGTAAGTAGCAGGATCATTTCTTGGTTTTCCCCGCTCTCGGATAGAAAAGCAAAAAAATAGATGGATGGAGAGAGGGCAAAAGTAACGAAGAAAACAAGGTTAATCCTTAATCCTACTCCCTCGCCATCAATCCATCCACCTATTTTTGCCCTCTCTCACCTCGGGTAAAAGGCACGTAGTCGACGTCGTCGTCACAAGAAATCAATGTCCGTAAACATGAGAGCCCACAAAACAAACAGCAAACCTGACTTTTTCTTTTTGTGTATAAGTGAATAAGTATGCACGCCAGAAAAGGAAACCCACAAAAATGCCAACTTTTATTGTCCTCCAACCACATACAATAAACATGCATACTTGACTTGCACGCGCTTTCTTGGGCGGTGGGTAGTATTTTTTCTTGCAAAGAATACAGTAGTAGTAGTCCTTCTGGCAAAATTAATCAATCCATTACACCACTTACTAACGATATATGAGGAAATAAAGTGGCCTAATAAATAAATAAGTAGACAAATTGCCGGAATTCCTCATCTCATTCATTTTGTGTTTTCTTCATTTTTATCTTTTCTCTATTTTTTTCCCGAAAAAAGCAAGCAATATCAATAATAATAATAATAATAATAGTAACAATTACAGAAAAAAAAACAAGTTACGTATCCACTATAATATATACTTTTGATAAGAATAACTCAGATCAATATTTTTTATCGCCAACTTTCATGCAAATATTCTGATTTATTATGAGATAAGTAGTGGTAGTATAATTTTTTGTGATCCACGATGGAATGATCATCATCCTCTTCAAAAATAAAATAAATGAACAGAAAAAATGACTGTATATATCTTACATAAACTATACTGCTATTAATAATAAATCATGTATAATAATTATTATTACGTATAATATAATTAACTTAAAATCCGATAAATATATCGGTTAATTAATATTATCATCATGATCATGAATGAATAATGATCGTCACTTTTGATAATATCAGATTAAAAAGTGGAGTATATAAGAGGAGGTGATTGATGGTCGGTCGTTTTTGTTCGTTGCTTCTTAACACACTTATTTGGTAGTACAACAGTCAAAATAATTATATAATAATTGATTATCATTTCTCTTAAAATCTAAATAGTTGCTATCTTAATATACAGTTATATGTATTACTTATTTCTTTAGAAAAGCATCTCATATTATTTTTAATTCACTTAAATTAAATCTTCAGTACATTCATCAGCATGCGTGTCCTAGCGTAATATTGAGACATCAATTTGACGAGAAGAACAGAAGCGTAATAAAAAAAGGGAATATATATATTTTTTCTTTTCAAGATGAAGACGATGAAGACACGATGTCAAATATATTTTTCACTTTCAACTTTTATTTTACAAAGACGACGACGATAAAAATGAGTAGGATGCTGAGGAAGAAGCTGGTGAGGATGAAGATGATGTTGCGGTTGTGGTTGTAGCTGATGAAGCGGGTGAAGAAGGGGTGTCTGGGCCGCACACCAGCAGCAGTTTCATGCGCTCATTTCTTGACGCAATCTTGGACTGAATACCCTTCAGCTTTTCCCTCAACGCCTTTATACGCCGATTTTTTTACACAAATTTTGACCAGAAATCAATTTTTGAGCGACAGCGACGAATATACGAGACAACGTGCACACACGATGAGTTGTGTTGTTGCGTTGGTTTTTGTAGGTCCAGATGAGAAGTGTGTGTGTGTGTGATGTGTGGACGATGAGAGAAATAAAAAAGAAAACAGACACATCCAATATCCAAAATTAGAAGCCACCTTTTTTTCCTCCCCGAAAAAACATCATCATCCCAACAAACTCTGGCTCAACAAAATTTTCATTTCATTTGCTTTTTTTTTGGAATTCAAAGAAGTAAAAGGATGAAGGAAAACATGAGTAGATTCTGTTAGACACACAACTCAAAGTCTCAATAGCATCTCTCTGTCTGTCTGGTTGTGTTAGCCGGTTAAAAAGATGAAGGAAAGATAGATGAATGGACGGATGTGTTACTGTGTTACTGCCTCAAAAAGTTAAGAGGTACAAATCTTTAGTAGGGAAAAAGTATTACAACTTTGGCTGGCTGATGTGTAATGTAGTGTGTTATTAGGTGTAGTACAACAACCATTTAAACACTACATGAATCAGTGGTGACGGTGGTAGCAACAACATCAACAACAACAACAACATAGCAACTTACACTCGAAAAACTTGGTCTTTTTCTTGCTCATCGCACACAAATACTACAACCCGGAAAAAAAATGAAGAAAAAGACGAAGCAAGCAAGTAAGTAGAAAAAGAAACACAATCCCATGGATTATTCAGTTTACTTGACTCTAAGATTCACTTCAGAATTCATCACACCAGCAGCAGAAGATCAGTCAGAGAAAAATATACGTTTAGACAGTCTCAAAGAGAGGGAGAGAATAGATCGTCATTTTGCTTTACACAGGTTTAAACCAGAAATATATATGAGTAGAGTAGTAAACTAGGCAAGGATTGTGTAAGGTTCTTCAAGATAACAAAAAATTTTTACAACAACAACAACTATGTTTAGTAGTAGAGAATTTTTTAGGGGATAAAATGTAATGGAGTATGGAAGATGATCATGGTGGTATGTGTAGTTGAGTATGAGAGAACAAACAACGGGAAGGAAATACAAACGAGATTTTTTACAAATTCTTTTCTCTTTACTTTTCCTTGTGAAGAGGATGATCATCCTTATGATGAACTTTTATCACACACTCACTACACACTACACACATATAGCATCGTAGTCAAACGCACAAATTCCACAGAAAAAAGAGATAGCAGCATATACTCTTTATAAACTCCTTCAAACTTCACCACAAAGAAAAACAACGCAATCATAATGATTGCGATCAAACCAATATTTTTATTTTATTTTATATTTATGTCTCACTCGAATAAAACACCAAATCAAAACACAACAAAAAACAAGTTTCCAAATAGCGCACAAACAAAAAATGAAGCAGAGAGAAGAAGAAGAAGATCCATTTTATTTTTTATGAATGAAACTTTTAAGCAAACAAATTGAGTTGACTTGAAGTATCTTTTATACCTTTAATATATCGTCTTACATATTTTTTTCTTCACGGGGAAATCATCAAAGAAACATCGTTCTATTTTTTCTCCTATAACAACATATGAATACCAACTTTATTGGAATAATGACGCTAATTATTATTTGTAAATTATTATTATTTCATGGACAGCAGCAGCTGTTGGACAATGGGTACACATTTTTTGGATAGTTGAGGTTCTTTATTAGCAAACAAAACTGTCGAGGTCGCATAGCTGTTCTAATGATATGCGACGGGGAAAAATTCGGAGCGGAAACTGCAAGGCACGCGGAAACGGATGTACTAAATTTATTAATGATTTTTTTTGCTCTACGATGGTCACTGGTTTCTAAAATAAATTAGATGGATATATAAATGTATAAGCAACGCAGTCACGGTATAAAAAACAGGTCGGGAAAGACTGGTGGACTGGCTATAGAATAAATTAATTTAACTTGGTATTTATTTTGTTTGTAGGTCATGCAAAATAAAACCAATAGTATAAATACTACAATACATATTACTATTACCTATTTTATGACTGGACAAGAAATTGGGTTACTTCATCATCATCATCATCTACTCCTTTTTTAATTTATTTTCTACACGCCTAATCTATATTATACTCCTCTATATTTACACTATATTTTCTTCTATAGCTCAAGCCAAAGTAACTCTTCTTCAGTAATCATGTCATGATTTGTAATAATTTTGTAATGCAAGCGCAAACGGTGTATTTTGTATCTCAAATTGGAATGAAGTGTATGTGTGTTGCACTTTTCCCTCATTCCTTTCGAAATCATTAAGTAATGAGCTCTGAGTAAGAGTATCGAAGTGGAAAAGTGAATGAGATACAAAAATAGAATAAAAAATACAATCAACAACGATATATGTATGTAGTAGCATTGAAGAAAATCAGTAATAACCTCCAACGGTACTTGAGTACACGTGTGCCGTTGTAATATTATGTGACGTTGGATTTTTGTGTTTGGAATGTTTGGATGGTGGATAATGAAAATAATTTAGTAGTGTAGTAGCTATATTTAGTTTCGAGTGAAAATATTTTTTAACGTATGTTGTATATGCACCTATTTATATGTGTGCTTTTGCAGAGATGTGATGCGATTAGATTGGATCTCCACTCAATCATCATCATGATCATTGGTTTCATTTTGTATTTGTATTTTGGGTTGTTGTTTTTGCGTTTTTCCTCCTTGTTTTCTGTATAAACTACTTGATTACACGGCTACTCACACACACACACACAAACACAACTAATTACCAATTTATTTACCTAGGGGGGATATGCATGCTTGGATTTTGGAATTCATACAATCTTATTATTATTGCCTTTTCCTAGGCTTTGCTCATTATTATTATTATTTGCAACATTGGAATGTGTGGAATGAATTGGGATGGACCACTACATACACTCCTATATACTATGTAACTGCCATTATTTGCCAATAAATTTCAATCTCTCGCAGCTTTCCTCTGTACAGTAACAACAACAATTATTCATTGTGTTCTATCACCAAACTCATGTCTCTCCTTCAAGTCACATGAGCTTTCAAAGGCAATGCGAGAGAGAGAAAAGGAGGAGAGATGTGAAATGCGTCTTTGTTCTTGTTCCCTGCTTCCATTCCATGTTTCTGTGTTGTGTAAACAAGGAAAGTTGGCAGCGTCTCTGAGCAAAGTCTTTGGAGTGTACAAAGTAGTGCAGTGCAGTGGTGTGAATTTTTGAAAGAATACAAAAAAGTATCTCTCCTCTGCTGATTTCATTAATCCTCCCCGACCGACGCAACAACAACAAAAATGATTTTTAATTTAGGTGCAATACTGTACAATTCTTTCATTAGAATTGCTACAGCAGCAGCAGCAGCAGCAGCAGCAACAACTCTAACTTTAACTTGCCATTGAGACGGATTAGCAAACAACGTCATTCTGTTTATGTGTGTACCAATAAATGATTTGATTTCAATGCTAGCATGGTTTTTTTTCGGGTGCTGCTGCTGCCGGCTCTGGTGGAATTGAGGGTGACGGTGATATGCTGAGCTGCCAGTAGTAGTAGTGTGGTTCTTACCAGTTCACTCTAGCTCTCCAAATTCCAAAACATTTTCACTTCTTAGGCATTTCCCAATGTTTTTGTTTCTCCATCTTTATGACTTTGCTTTTGTGTTTTTCATGCAATTATATTTATGTGTACACACACAAGAGATACATTAAACCATGCAAGAAGTGTAACGCTAATGATCATGATCCCAACGATATGATTTATTCCTGGGAATAATATGATATTGTGTGCTCTCTGCACTGCATACTACACTCAAATTCATGTTCTCAAATTCATGGGAGTTGTACACACAAATGCATAACGTTTTGTGATGGTGGTGGTGCATTTTCTGCCGCGAGCCTGTGATGTCAGTTGGAGAGGAGAGAGATATTTTTAGAATTTTTTATGTTATACTACTCCCATCTCTTTCTCTCTCTCCTTCTGTTTTTAACCTCCAAAAAAATCCAATCCTTTTACAACTTTGCTATATATTCCTCAGCATAAAACAACTGCTCACTTTGCTTCTCGCGAGAATATGAGTTTATTTTCTCGACTGAATTGTACAAGTTTTTGTTTGCAGCATGCTACTTACTACTATGTTCAATGTTTTTCGTCGTCTCAGTAACTTTCTTGTGCACAAAACAAACAGCACACACACACCAAGAATCTCTGTGAATCTTTGCCTTGTGGAATATTATGGTGCGTAGTAGTTTACCATTACAAAAAGTCATCATAATATATGTACCTGCCTACATACATACATGCATATTTCACTTGATATTTTCCCTAAACTCCTTACTCTCTTTTGGTACGAGTCCAAATGAATTTCGAACAGAAGAACAAAAAAAACTTTTCTTCTTCTTCTCTTTATGTACACATTAAACATAGCTTGTCTTGCAGTTTATAAGACTCGTAGTTGTTGTTGTTGTTTATGTATCCATAATAATATACACCTTGATCAACTCCTTGGCGGATAAATACGTAGATACATACGAGAAAAAGAAACTAAACCAAAATACTAAACTTATACATGTATGTATTTAGCATGGGACTTCATCTTTAAGAAAACTTTTGGACTTGTTCATTTTGTGTACACCACCGACAGAAAATACTTTTAATGCTTATGCGCAATCGAGCAACTCGGGGTTTTCCCCGTGTCATCATTTCTATTTCAATTTGTTATGCATGATAATTTTTTTCCCTATGCTTTTCATCTTTCCTTCCTTCAGATCCTCATTTGCATAATGTTATTTACTTTTTACACATTCAACATTATTAGCATATTCGCTGCCTTGGAATATGGAATAATGAAAATATTACATAATTATATATATATGCCCAAGTGGAAAAAATGGAAGAAAAGTGCACAAAAACGGAGAAAAAGCATGGCGATATTTATACAGCAATATATATTTTTTAGCAGGATAGCATGGGTTTTTTTGCGCCGAGTTATGCGATGTTTATGTTTATGTAATTTTCAATGTCATAAATATTATAGCAAAAATATGAGAAGTTATAGACTAAAAGCTAAAAATTTACAGAGCACTACTTGTATAACTACAAAAAAATTCTAATGCAAACGAAGAAGAGACAAGATGGTTAAGGCAAAGACATAGTATACTAGATAATTTATCTTTTGTAGAAAACGGCAGGACCACGATAAGCATATTATTATTACAAAAATATGTATCTACTAAAGACAAAAACAAGGTTCGTCCAAAAAAAAGCGAATAGATAAAGTTTTTAAGGTCTCGTCTTACCGCTTGCTCTGATGCCGCTCTCTCTCGCTCGTTAGGAAGGTAAGCGGGGCTTGACACAGTTCGCAGTTGCTGCTCCGCAGCCATCATGTGACTTCGCAACTGCTGTACCTCCTGCATTTTACATAAAACATTTTTTTTACATTTACAAGAGATGATCCTGATGACGATGAAAAGAGCGGAATAATAATAATTGTCAACTGACATGATCACTATATTACATGTATTATGCATGAGATGGTCTCAATAGAATTTGTTGGAAAAAAAATGTTTGGCAAATGTGCACAATATATTTTGAATGTGAGTGTTTAAAAAAAATATATAGGTTTTTGTGCATTTTATATACAACGTACCTCTTGAAGACCATCAATTTGCGACACAGATGACTCCAATGCTGCACACTGCGCTTTAAGCTCGTTTCCAAAAGAATCCAATGCCTTTTGTAGATCAGCTTGCTCCTTCTCAACATTTGGATCACCACCAATGCCAGCTCTAAAATGAACCTGCAAAGCATATAGAGATGGAGAGAGAGAGAGAAAGAAAGAAAGAATTAGAGTGTGACATTGAGAAATTCTTAAATTTGTATAGTGTGTACATGATGATGGTAAACGTGCCAGCATTTCTTGTTGTTCAAGAAGAATAAATAAAATATTTACAAGGGAAAATGGCAGTAGTTTGCATCATAACCGTAAAAAAACACGCAAGAGTAAATGTCAAGTTCACCCCGGTCGTCCTCTTGACTGACTCACCTGAAGTTTTTCCAATGCCAAACCAATCTTGGTTCGTTGAACGGTCACATCCGCGATAAGTTTCTCACGGGCTGCTAATTGATCTCGGAGAGGCTTCCGTTTACTTGCTGGATTTTCCAAGCTCTGTCTCGCCTTGTCTAGCCAGCTTTGAGCCTCTCTAAACTTTTTCTCGCACTGCTCCCACTCCTCGGCGGTTTCTTGAATTAGGGAATTCTGCAGAGGAGAGGAGAAGAGGGATAATAAAAACAAATGTATTTCTCATCCAACCATAGAAAGGAAACGATTAGAAAGAAAAAAAATAAAAATAAAATACGACAAGCGTTTTGATTAGTATTTTCATTTCATTTTATTTATTTTTCATTTTACTCTTTCGAGAAGTTGGCTCTCAATATCAGTCTTGGCCTGTTCAGCCTCGTCCAGCTTCTCATGGAGAGGGGAAGCACTTGATATCATGGCTACACGATCGATTTCTTTGCCCATCTCACTTAACTGCTTACCCACCGTCTTCAGACTTTTTACTGCCATCTAAAAAAGAACAGAGCACGAGCGCACCAAGTCAAATAAAATGAGATTGAGAATGGAATAAGTAGTCAACGTATTTATTGCCAAACTTTGGATGAATATTTGTTTTTCTTTTCTGCTAATTTTGATAATTGAATTTCTCTGTCTGAAATTTTGTGTACACTTACCACATATGCATTGAGCTTTTGACGAGTTTCCGGCAGAGAGGAAAGTTGTATGGGCTCCTTCATGAACTGACGTTTCTCCTCCACCCAACTCATTACTTGCCCGTAGAGCTGAAGGAACCTGTCCCAAGAGTCCAAACTCTCCCCGATTTTCAGCTTCCTTTCTTCTATGGCTGCCTTCAGTTGGAGCAACTGGGACTCTGTGCTGTCCACTGACGCTTTCACTTGATCCCTCTCCTTGGGATCGGTCGCCTTCTCCATAATCACACAACTTGCCTTCTTTGCCCTGTCCATCTGGTCCAACAATGAATGACGCGGATGGGGACGTTAAAAATTTGCATATTGTTGCTTATATTAAAAACTGAAATATGCAACATGATTTTGATTTTACCTGGTCCATCACTGCGGGTAACTCATTCACAAGAGATTGCAGTCCGTCCTTCATCAGTTGAGGCTCAGAGCCGCGGTTTTGAAGACGCTCTTCGGCCGACAACATCCACCTGCCTATAGCGTCAATATCCATTTGAAAGTCGGAGAGGAGGAAACGCGCTCTTTTCACCTCTTTATCCTTGTCATCCAAGTTAGAAGCAATCTTTTCCACTTCCAGCTCCAAATTTGAGACATTTTTAGAAATGGACGTGGGAAGGACTTGTTTGAGTGACGAAAATCTGTCTTTGATTTGGCTGTTGAAGGATGCAATGTCTGCAGAAGCAGACTTGATTTTACCGTCAAGCTCCTATTTAAAGAAATGCTTGCGTAAGTACACAAAATGTATTCATGCTCATTTTTAAAAACTGAAATATACGCAACATGATTTTGATTTCACCTTAATCTTTTTATCCACTTCATCATGATTCCTGTCATAGGGGTTAATACTCTGAATTTGTTGGTCTGTGTTGTTAAGCAACTTCTGGTAATCCTCAATTTTATGGTCAATTTCCTCCAGGTACCGTCCTTGATTTGTGAGCCATTGCAGCTTGTCCTCGAGCAAGTTGACAACCCTGTGTGGTGTGCCACAAAAATAATTATTGAAATGACCTTGTTGTTTTTTGTAAACAAGGCGAACTACGCGTCGCGTGACGTTTTTTCTTGGCGTCCATTCAATAAGAAACGCCAAAGTATTCCTGGCAGTAAGCCTAATTAAAAATGGCAAATATACAACAAATGTAATAATAATTGGTATGTTTGATAGACTTACGTGGAGTACTGCGTAGAAAGATGCTCTAGTTTTGATTTGAGCGCACTGTAACAAATGTCTGAGGTCACCTGCAAGTGTTTCAGAATGAACTCGGAGTAATGGAGCAGATCCCGGTGAGTGTTGCCCAACTGCTTGGCCTCGTTGAGGATGGCGTTGAGCGCTGTCCTCGTCTCCTGAAGCTGCTGGTGACTTCGGATGCTCGGGTCTATTTGAGAAAAGTGCTCTTCCACTGCGGACAAGCCGCTTTCAAAATCTTGCCACAATGTCTCGCATTGCTCCCACTGCGTCACCAAGCGGGAAAGTGCATCCTTCCTAGAATCCAAGTTGGCCATACATTCACCCCACTTCCCGTTGATATTGTTCATTTGTGTTTGGAGCCGCTGTCGACTTTCGTGATTGGCATGATTCTCCATAGACTTGACACGATCGTTGAGATTGTCAATCTCTACTTGTTGGTTTTGCATGTTGGTGTATGCACTTTGGACGGATGACAGGTTGCCCCGGAGGGCGTTCAATGTGGTGGCTGGCTCCTCTGGCATATCTGCCTTTGCAATGGCTCCTTGAACCACATTCAGCAAGTCTAGGTAAGTCTTGTACAGGGTCACATTCTGTTCCAGCCGGGCTTGGAGACTCTTGGCGCTATTGAACGTGTTGTGCACCATCTCATGTAGATCCTCTTGGTCCTTGCTTAGGGCCTCCTGTTCGGGAACCTGCAAACTAGACCATATCTTATCCACCACACCTTTTACCGCCTGCAGCTGACTGAATATCTGCTTCTCATTTCCATTGAAGTAGGCTTTGTGGTCCTGCAATTCCTGCATAATGTTGTCAAAATCGACACCAATTTCCCTCGCATTAAGTTTTGCTTTGGCTTCCTTGACCCACTTGGTCAATGCGTCTACCTGGTTCTCATGCTGTTGTCTCAGTTCCTTGTTCTCTTGCAAATACTGATTTCTGTGCTGTAACTCCTGGGGCAAGGTCTTGAGCAGCACGCGACCTTCACTCATCTTCTCAATCAAACTGGGAGGCAATCCGTCATCGTGTCGCAGTGCGTCCTCAATATTTTCAATCACATTCAATTTGTGGCCAACGTCTGTACTCAAGTCTTCGTGCCTTCGAAGCTCCATGTCCACCGTCAAAGGCCCACGTTCTAGCAGTGGTCTAGACTTTATCATCACTTCCTTTTCATGGAGCCACAGAATGGCGTCGTCCAGGTCCTTGGCAAACTTTTTGTGTTCAGCCAAGGTAATCTCATGTTCTGCCTTCTTATTCTCTACTGATCGCCGTAGCCCTTGCAATTGTAGCTTAAGGGACTGTAATTGCTCTGTTATGGAATTTCGGTCAGTGGTAGTGCCTTCCTCGGCAATTAATCCACCCTTGTCTACTGCAGTGGCAAGCATTGCCTCACATTCTTGAATCCGGTGAATGACATCGTCATACTTTTTGATTCTGTCTTCAACGGTGGTCCCACTCTTTTCAATCTCCTTCACGACTTCAGTGTATTTTACAATGAAGTTGGTGATTTCTGTGACCAAGCTCATAAACTGTTGCTGTAGTAGCAGCAGATGTCTCAGTCGGGTGATCTGGGCTTCAATGTGGGCAGCCAGGTCATCCTGTTCCTTCATCAATCCGCGAAGCTCCTCATTGCCCCGCAAGCCGTGATGGAAAGGAGAGCCCTCCAACTTTTGGCGATATCCCTTGAGATCGTTTAGAAGCCTCTCGTATGCGGAAAGGAGTCCCTGGGAGTCCTCAATGGCACTGCCCACGGGTCTGTTCAGATTGTCGATTTCTGCTTTGAGTTGATTCAAGTACAGAGCAGACTCGTGCACAATGGACGACACTTGCTGAAGGTCGTTAATGGCCCCCTGGATGCTTCCAACTTTCTCGTTGATGTTGCCAGAAAGAATACCCAGTTTTGTGGTGAGGTTGCTCAATTTATCTTGGAGGATTTGTCGGTCAGGTTCGTTGAGAGAGGGGACGAGCGCTTTGCCCTTTTCAATGACCACTTGAATTTGAGATGTCAATTGCTGAGCTTGCTCTTGCAGCTTGTTGTATTTGCTCAATTGTTCCTGGAGCACATTGATGTTGGAAGACCCCTTGACATCCGAGGAAACTGATGTTTCTGCTTCTTGCAACCAATTGTGACATTTGGAGTAGTCCTCCTCAAAGTCTGTACGTTTCTTCAGTGCTTCATTCAGCACGGTTTGTTGGTTTCCAGCTTTGCTGAAAATGGATTCGATGCCTGAGCTTAATTCCTGAATAAGTTGCTTCAGTTTTCGGCTCTGCTCATCATCACAGTCCTTCTCAAGTCCAGCAGCCTCCCGTTTCACCTCGGCCAACTGGCTCTCCTGGAAATCCCGGACAGCATTCTCATGACGTTTGAGCAAAGCCAATTTTTTCTCCACATCGCCACTCATCAACGGAATGGTATGGATTTCTGAGATCTCCGCAGACAGTCTATTGGTGTAAAGCCTCACAGATTCCAGCTTGTCGGTAAACCTTTTTCTCACGAGGAGCGCATCATTCAGAGTGGCTACTTGTCGCCTCATCTCCTCACATAGGTCTCCTTGCTCATGTATAACCTTTTGCAACTTATCCTCTGCCTCTCTAATTTCCGCATCCTCCAGTTCTGGCTGCAACGTGGTCAATCGTCTGTCCAATGTTCCCAAGACAGCTTGCTGGCTCTCCAAATCCTTCAAATTAGCTTTCGTCGCAGAGAGCATGCCCTCTGCTGGAGGTACCTCAAACCCTATTTTGTATCCTTGTACCTGCGCAATCCTCTTTTTCTGAATATCCTGTTGACAAATGTCCAGGTCACTGCAAAAGTCAGCGTAGCTCTTCAGCGCTGTTTCCAGAATTTGTTGCTTCCTTTGAATCCTCTTTTTGATTTCCCCAAAGCGACGCTCCAACGACTTCATTTGTTCCTCTACCATGTTGGCGTCCACGTTGCTGATGGAACTCATGATTTGCTGCGCCGTGCTTTTCACTTCTTCCAGTCTGGGAGCACCATCATCAAACTCTTTAATTATTCCCGCAATTTGTTGCACTTTTGTTTGACATGCAACTCCAGATCCCTTTTCCAGAGGTTCCAATTTCGTCATAAATCCATCCAGCCAAGCTTGCGTGTTGTTCACCAGCGTCCTGTAGTCACTAATTCTGGCGTGGACACCCAGTCTACTGTCAATGATGCTAGAAACATCTTGGTCCAACTGGTTAAGTTTCCGTTGAAGGTCAGGTAAATATCTGCCTTGGATCAGGGCAGACTCTTGTGCCTCAATCTCATGCAACTGCAACAATCTGTCTGCAGCACCTTGTCGAATGTCCTGCAAGTGGTTCATTTCCACCTGGGCTGTGTCAGGGCGTAATTTCGCAGGGCGATTTTGAATTTCTCTCAATTTTGTAGTGGCTTCATCCACCCATCGGTTGATGGCGTCCTTGTTCCCTTTCACCTCTTCCAATTCCAAACTGGCGGTTGACAATTCAGTCATCTGCGTTTGAATCTAAAGAAAATATGTGCATTTTAAAGAAAAAATCATGAAAAGCGAATATGATGGCGTCCTTGTTCCCTTTCACCTCTTCCAATTCCAAACTGGCGGTTGACAATTCAGTCATCTGCGTTTGAATCTAAAGAAAATATGTGCATTTTAAAGAAAAAATCAAGAAAAGCGAATAAGCAAAAATTCACACTTGCAAAAAAATATTCAGTCAGTGCATTATTATTATTTTTAAATCGCAAAGAAAAATAAAACGACAGTCCAGGCGCATGCAAAATCTTACCATTTTACATATATCGTCAATCTTGCTCATGGCTCTTTGAGTGGGAGCTTGTCCCAGCAAAATTTCAACACGCTTAGCCCTGACCACCTCTTCCTCTTGAATTTCAAGGTTCAGGTTTATTGGAACGGTTAGCACTTTGGAGCTGACCTACTGAACGCTATATATATTTTGCGGATTTGCATGCAAAAAGTAATAAACGTGCAATTTGTTAATCAAAAAAGAAAACAAAAAAACAAACAAAAACTGTTATTTTTATGATGAAAACAAACAATGTAAATAAATAGTAGCGTATTTACAACCAAAAAAAAGTTGTGTTGTTGTGAGTGAAAATTTGTGTACTAAAAAATTACGAGTTGAAAGATTTTAAACAAACCTGATCAATGAGATCCTCGAGACGGGCTCTTACTAGAAGTTCTTTATCAGGAATCGGCTGCATAATTGCCTCTTGTGGACTTGTGGGTCTTGATAGTGACGCCGTGGCTGCCTCACAAGCTTGCACTGCAAGACTCAATCTGTTTTTCTCGCCTTGCAGCTTGTTGTGCACTCCCTGAGAATTTTTTAATGGAAAATTTTAAATCTAGCTAAAATATTGTGCAACCATTTTGTAAAAATTAATTAATGTTTCGTAATTAATTGTTCACTTTGCACTCACCCGAATATAATCTAGCTTGTGCACAGAGGCATCAATATTTTCTACAGGACTTGTCATTTTCGTCTCAATTTCAGGTTCCAACTGATCCAAGTTGGTCAGGATGCTTTCCAATGTGTCCTCGTATTCCTGGAACTTGGCGAGGGACTCGACCAATCTCTTTTTGATTTGAATACCAGTGTGAAGGAGGGACTCATAGCTGTCCTGGACATTTTTCAGTTGCTTGAGAATGGTGTGCTCGATGGTTGGAATGCTGCTGATATACCGGCTTATTTGTCGGTGACCCTTGCTGCTGACATCGTCCAGGGTTCCCTGGTATGCTTGGATCTCCTCTAAAAGATTATCGTGGAGTGCCAACTGTTCCAGCGTCTGTTCCCTGTTGGTGATGTACAGGCTGTTATGGGCCATGAGCTGGAAGGAAGTGGTGAGCAGCCATTTTTCCGTTTCTTGGAGGGCATTGTGGTAGTCACTATACTCATTGATTTCCTCTTGGAGCTGTGCTTGTAGTCGCCGGATTGTAGAATCCAGATCCGTCCAACTTTTGTCCAGCTCGTTGACAGTGAATGTGACTGCTGGGGTGCCTGCCCAACTGGAAAGCTGTTGGGCTTCCGCCTTCAACGCCTCCAGCTCAGACTTTTGAGAGCTAATGTCTCCCTCGAAATTCTTGTATCGTTCCAGCATTGTTTTCATGTCTCCCAGCTCACCACGGGAAGGAGGGATGTCATTCAATGCCTCTTTGGTGAAACTTGCCCAATTTTGAAATCGCCCACAATTCTCCTTAAAGTCATCCCATCTTTGGCATGCTTCCTTCACATCCGAAATGGCATTTTTCAGATCAATGTTTAGTCTTTCCCATCGTTCTTGCAGTTTTGTCACGTCCTCTCTCATCGAATCCTGTTGTTCGGCTGGAATGATGCTGACAACTCTTGCAAACGACTCTTGCAGCGTGTTCAACAGATGCTGGCCTTCAGTCAACCTCGTGGAAACCATCTGCAATGTTTCCATTTTGTCCCTGGTTGCCTGCTCATCTCCCGTACCTTTGCAATCCTGAATGGTTCCTTCTTGTCGAGTAAGCCAAGCGTCTAGCTCGTTTTTCTCTTTGATAAAATCTGTGTGATCGGACAAGCTCTTTTGGATTTTAGAATAGAGCCCCTGGACACCCACCACCAGGGCACTGTATCTTGTCTGCAATTCAACAGTTGAGTCACGCACCCGTGGACATTGACTGTACTCCATGAGTACCTCGCACTGGTCGCTCAACTCCTCTACAAGCGTTTTAATTCCGGTGATTTCGCCCGTCAACCTTTTGCATCTTTCGAGGTCCTCGGGTGTTGCCTTTTCGTATTCTGTTGGCTCTGCTCTAAGCATTCTCTCTTTGTCTGTGACCTCCTTGTTGGCCTTGTTGTAGCTCTGCTCAAAGCCATCCCAGGCTTCCAAACATTTTTTGAACGACTTTTGATGATCTTTGAAGAGTGCACTCAGGTCGTCCAAGTCGAATTGGAGTTGATGACATTGATGAATTATTGCATCTTTCCCGTCAGCTGAAGTGGTTTGCATGGCTTTCTGGCTGCTTTCCTTAGTGGCCTTGACCATTTCATCTCCCTTTTTCAAGGAGCCTTCCACCACACCCAATTTACTCAGCTTGGCTGTTGTATCAGCCTTTTCCCCGTGGCAATCCGAGTACTGCTGCAATTCAACTCTCAGTTTTCTCAGGTAGTCTGCAGTTTCATTGAACAGTTGCCAGTAGTTTTCGTGTTCCTGGACAATTCCCTGGAGTCTCTGGATATGACCTTCTAGATTGCCCTTGATAAACTCATAGCGCACAAATGTGCTGTTGTACGGATCTCTGGGCATGTCGGGCACTTCACTGATTTTTGCTTCCAACTTGGCAAGCATGTCTGCCTGGGACGCGACCTCCTTCTCAATCCCCTTCAATTTTTCAAGTGAAGCCCGCTTCTCACTCAGATCCACGTATTGATTAGCCTCACTCACGTTAATTTTCAGCTCAATCTCCTGAAGCCAGTCCTGCATGACCTTGTCCGTTTTTTCCAGGTCTTCCAGGAGAGCCGCTCTCGCAGTCAACCTTTGCCTGGTCTCCTGAATATCATTCATGGAAATGGAACTCATGCCTGGGCTGGGGTGACCCTTCTTTCCCCTGCTTACCTTTTGTACGGCCACCTTCTGCAACTTTGCTTCTCTGTCGGAAATCCATTGGGAAACTTGGGAGTAGCTTGAGTTGTAGTCTGCCCATTGAAGCATACTTGTCTCTAGCGACACCTTTGTACTTGCCAATTTCTTGACAATCCTGTCCCATTCTGCTTGGATATCTTTAATTTGATCATTGATCGTGTCCCTTCCATCTGATCTAGTGTTTCGAAGGCATTTTTCTCCCCAGCTGATAGTGGCATGTACCAAATTCTGACCTTCATCTTGTCGCTTGACCAGATCCTGGATTTTGGCCAAGTTGGCTTGCAGCTTGTCCTT
Source organism: Zhuqinia jingwanae (assembly GCA_027744095.1). Taxonomy (NCBI): domain Eukaryota; kingdom Metazoa; phylum Arthropoda; class Collembola; order Entomobryomorpha; family Paronellidae; genus Zhuqinia; species Zhuqinia jingwanae. Next base: position 17,987 of record JAHZNC010000964.1, read on the forward strand.
GCTCCTGTCGGAGCTGGAGCTTTGGCCACACTCCCCTATCACATCTCTCGCCTGCTGAATCCATCGTTGCGTCTTTTCCAGGCTATTCAAGAACTGCTGATGTTGATCCAAGTTTGCTTCCACCTTCTTCAGCACATCCCTACCCATGTTCAATTGGACCTGATAGCGACTGTTCAAGTTTCTCAATTGGGTGCTCACGTAGTTGTCCAACTGACTCGCCAACAAGCCGGAGGCTGCGTCGTTGAATTTTTCAATTTGAGCGTTGCCCGTTTCCAACTTTGCAATCACCTCATGCATGTCCCCAACCTGCTTCTTTTTGTCATCCAGCGTGGCTACCAGTGTGGTCTTGGCAGCCTTGATAAGAATTTCACATTGCTGCAGCCAATCAGATAAACGTTCGTACTCCTCCTTCCAGTCTCTCAGTTTCAGCATCGTGATCTCCAGACTATTCTTTTGCTTTTCAATCTCCTTGAACAGATTTTCAAAGCTATCATTCGTTGTCTTAATGTCATTTCTGATAATTTCTTTGCCAGGCTCGGAAGTTGATGCCATTGCCACTTCCCCACTTTGCTGAAGTCTTTCGAGGAGTAGACTTCCTTGTGCCTTTTTATTCATGAGACCTGTGAGTGTGCTTCCTGCAGTTTCAATATCGTACAGACGGTCACCCAAAGTTCGTTGACCGGCAGACGGTATCTTCTCTCGAGCGCGATTCAGCCAGCCCTGCAATTCGTCAAGGCTTTCTTGATAAGCCTTGTGGTCTCTGAACTGATCCTCCCTTTCATTCCTCAGTCGTTTCACTTCACTGGACAACAGGTCAAAGCGTTTAAGGACTTCTTGCGCTTGGAAGGCAGCTTGTACTTGTTGTCCACTCGCAACCATTTCATTGGCCTTACTCTTCAAGCTGTCCACTTCGAGCTTCTCGCAAATGATTTTTTCTTCCAAATTTCGAATAGTTTCAAGCTGGGCGCGCTTTTCTTGCAAAGTGGTTTGGAAATGGAACACGTCCTTGAACAGGTTTTCCAGATAGTCCACTGTTTTTCCTAGTTGGTGAATCTGCTCCAGGAAGCCGGACCACCTGTGAATGCTTTCATCCAGTTTGTTCTTCGTGTCCACCATTTTGGCTGCAAGAACGCTCCAGTCATCCTGCAACTTTTTCAGACTGTCATTGATAGCTGGGTGTCCTGCAGTTGCGGTGTTTGCTAGGACGGACTGGGCAGTTTCCACCACAGACTGCACCTTGGCGTAGCCTTCGTCCTTGAACAAGAGTAAGTCATGGACGGTGCCCAGTTTCACTTCCAGGTCTTTTGGAGAACTGGCATTGAGGTCTGCACAGTAGCTCAACTTTTCCCTTATATCCCCCAGCCATCTGGAGCATTCCGCTATCTGCGCATCAAAATCTTGGTGGGTGCTTACATAGCTTTGCCACTTGTTTGCGATTTCCTTCACTTTGTGAGATACTTGCTGGTACTTGATTGTCAGTTCGGAAGTGGATGCTGACGACATTCTTGTTGCCACAATTTGCTTTTGAAGGTTGAGGGCTAGTTCGGAAATGGCGTCCACCTCCAGCTCCCTGGCACGTACCTCGCCTTGCAGTGTTTTAAGGTTACAAAGTTGGTCGGTTTTGGAGGACAAGTCGGGTTTCAGATCGACAGCATGAAGGCGAGTATCCGCGTCTTTCAACCACTCCATGCACTTTTCCTTTTGTGCCTCAAAGTCTTGCCATAAACTCAGTTTTTGGTTCAACTGCTCAATACTTGAGCTGTACACGAAATAGCGACAAATTTATTTTTTAAAGTGAGTAATAACCTCTAAATATGCTACATTTATGAGATTTACCACGAGACGTATGCTCACAACTTTATGAGATAAAAATTAGTAAAAAATGAAGGTAACTTACTTGACAGCAGAGAGAAGGGCCTCCCATTCTTGTTGCGAAGAATCAATCTGTGTTCTGATATTCTCCTGGCTGGTCTCAATTGTGCCCGGGATGACTTTCTCGCCCAGACTTCTAATCTCCTCCACTCTATACGCCTCTTCGGGGAGACTCAACTGCAAGTTTTTGAGTTTCTCCAGGTTCGCGTGGAGATTAATCCTCTCTTGATTTTCATCGCTCCACATGTTCACCGTGTTTAGGGCTCCATCTGCCCATTCTGTCATGTCCTGCACCGCTTTGACATATTGCTGGTGCCAGCACACAATACCCTCGTATTGCTCCACAAATCCTTGTGCCTTTTTAAGCAATTCTTGGTGCTTTTCTGTGATTTGCTTGGCCATCTCAAGGCCACTTTCTGAACCTTGATGGAGGTGACCTGCCTTGTCCTTCAGCTCAAACACGTCTTGTTGATGGGACAAAATGTCGTGCAGAGTAGTTCTGTACTTTTGGAGTTGTGCCCTTTTCTCGTCCAAAGTGGCTCGTAGCTCGATTTCCCTGGGGAGGGATGCTTCCATATCCTTCAGCCACTTGCTTAACTTGTCTTTGCTTTCCTCAAAGCCAAACCATCTTGACAACTTTCCATTCATGTCCCTCTCGGTGCCACTGAGATCATCAAAGAAGGCGTCAAAGGCAGCTTGTAGCTCCTCAAGTTGCAGACGAATAATTTCCCGTCCGTCGGGTCCTGTGGAAGCGTACAGGCGCTCACCTGACTCCATCACGGTATTAAGAAGACTCATGGCTGACTGCCTATTCGCAATGTGCTCCTTCACCTTGCTCAGTTTGCGTTCCAATTCAGCTCGACTTCCGGAAGCATCTTTCAGAGATTTTGCCTCTTCTCTGGCTTCTTGTAGCCACTCCACAAAGCGAGAGTGGTTACCTCGGTATTCCCGATGGTCAGCCACGGCCTGCTCGCACTTTTTGAGAATTTCTTTAGCAGTCATCTGAACCGACTCAAAACGGGAAGTGATTTGCTGAACATTTGTAGCAATTCTACTTTCTCCAGTGGCCTGGACCAGTTCCGAGCTATCAACGCTCATCCGGTCAAACTCGGCTTCTTTTTCTTTCAGATTTTTCAGCAAGTTCTGTAAATATCATTTATGCATGATTACCAATCAAATGATTGATTTTACCAACAACATTGCAAAATGATATGTATTAACATTACCCACATTTACTGTTACACATTAAGGCAGTAATAATAATGATAATAATTATATTACAACACGCAGTACGACTACACATTGTTTTAGATAGAGACGATTACCACCAACCAACCACATTTACTAAAACTTTTTTTGCTATTTACATTTACCCCAGCCAGACAAACATTTAAAATATTTATTTTTGTAGAACTAGAGAGTTCAAAGGTCGTGACACCCTTTAGCTGGTGGTCAATAGGAGTACTGTACATTAAACTACTTTGGAGAAAAACATAAAGTTAGTGAAAATGGGTGGTTTAGATTAGCCACGAACACATTTTAAAACAAAACAAAAAATAAATAGGAATCAGAATTAGATGCAAACGCACATACAACAACACCACTCCATCATTCATATCATCATCAATTTTAGTCAGTAACTCGTAACGTGCAATAAATTTTAAAAAATGCGCATAAAGTTAACCAAATAGCAGACAAAACATATTCAATATTAGTACGAATGTTTAATATATTTACAAATTGAACAGTAAAACAAAAAAAGTTACTAATCCTTTGTGCTTGTAATTTTTTTTAAGTAGCAAAAGCCTTACTTGCTGCACTTGATCAGCAAGGTAGACAAAATCCTGGACGGTTCTACTCCGAGAATCTACTATCTTTGCAAAATCCTGTCGACAAAATCAGCAAAAAATTCGGTTTTTGTTGTGTTGCAGTTTGCATGATTGCAAATCAAAAAATGAAGAAAAAAAATGTACAAAAAAATCAATCAATCAACTGTCTATAAAAAATTAAAGCACATATAATAATAATAATAATAATAAATTATCATAGTTTTTTAAAAACACGACGAAATACATACTCATGGAATTACGACACCTTTTATTATCAAATGCATACATTTAACAACTATTCAAATCTGAGTGTGCGCGAGTGTGGAAAACGCCTAAAAAACTAAAAATGCTGAACAAAGCACCGGACTCGGCGTTCTCCATCAAAAAATAAATAAATTACACACCGCCACGCAGAGCGTGCGTTGTGGAGGCATAAAAAGAAACGGCAAACTTGAATAGGTAATATCTTTTCTACTTTTACAGGGGGCTGTTCATAATCAACATTTATGTTCAAAAGTAAAATGCAAATATATAGACAAGCAACTTTTCAAAAACGTTCTCTCTAAAAGTATGTTTCCGGTCATCCATATATAACGTTTCCTGTTCGGTTCTCTATTTACATCCAAGTTATAAAAAAGGCGTTATATAGGGGGAGCGGGGCACAAAAAGTGAATCATAAAGGTTAACGTTGTTTATGAACTTATGAACACCCCCCGAATAAAAATTCAAACTTTTTTCCTAATTTGTGATCGGTACAAATTCACAACTAATAATGTTCTCTTCTTTGTTTAAGTACAAGGGAACTGCTTTACACAAACATAAAGTTTATTATGTACAAAAAATCATTGTTCCTTGGCATTTTTATTACCTGTTATTTTTGATTACACGAATGTCTTTTTTAAATCTACCTACGGATTTTTATTTTTTTTAATATCATATACTTTTTCTCTCTTTCTGGCAGTTCAGTGTATCCATTTCACTTGTTGTTGCTGCCACAATCATTCTGCTGCTGCGAAGTAGTGCGTGCGTGCATTTAAGACAAAGAAAAATAATCTTCATGGTATAATGGTACCAAAATAAAAAATCACAAAAATGTGCGCAGTTGTAATGGTAGCACGTATTGCATTATTACAATGATTTATTTTAGCTTTTCATGACGTGTGCTACGGCTGGCTGTTTTGTTGATATGAGAATGTCAATTTAAATTTTTTGAGACAGTAAACCACTTTTTGTAATTAAAAATACATTATTATGTGGTGGGTGGGTGAATGATTGGGGTATAAAAAAATATCTATAAAAAAAGCAAAGTATACCTGGTACTTGTCTAACTGCTCCTCCTTTTCTTCGAGAGAGTTACGAGGAGTATACGCTTTCAGCGTTCCTTCAGCTTCCGTTAGCCAACTGAGCAGTCGATCGAATCCATCCTCATACTCGGACCACTGTTGCAGTCGCTCTTGCAAAAGATGACATACCTCTTGAATGCCTGCTTTCAGCTTTTCAAAATCAAATCTGCAAAACGTTAAAAACATTTGTATAAATAATAGCAATTTTGAAATTGGTTGGTTTAGGCGTTTGTAAATTTTGTCAGTAGACTCACTTGAGATTGGTAGCATCCCTTTCCAGTGTCTCTTTCGCAGGCCCTGACACCTTTTCTACCAGTCTCGCCAGAATACTATTGAGCGTCTCTAGGTGACCCTCCCCTTCTCCGAGGGTCCCTTCCAACTCCTCCACCCTTTGTAATCTTCCCTGCAGTGCGGGTTTTCCGCCACTGTAATCCGTACAGAGATTCAACTGCTCCCACGTATTTTTCTGCCAATCTTGAAATTTTTTCTGGACATCATTCCATTGCTGCATGGTGTCCAGTGTTTCCTCTGTTCCGGTAATGCTCACTAACATATTATTCAAAAGGGATTCATATCTTCTATTCAAATCTTCAACGACGCCCTTGACCTCAGTCGGGTTTGGTCCTAGATTCTTTTGAATGATCACTTGTGCCTTTTCCGTAACACCTTCCACAATTCTCTTGTGGGAAATTGCATCTTGCAAAGTTGCCTTTAGCTTCATCAATTTAGACCTCGCATCCGGAATGCTCAACCAGTTTGGTGGTTCTCCCGTCGCACTTTTTTCCATTTGAGCTAGCCACGCAAGCGTCTGTTGCAAACTTTCTTTAAAGCTTGTCCATTGTTGGGATTCGTTCACTTGCTTCTTCTGAAGCTCGGAAATTTCTTGATCAAACTTGTCAAAGCGATCTCTGAGTGACCTGAGGTCCTGTCGTATCTTTTCCCGACCATTTGCAGCAGTATCCGGGTATATTTTCTCTGCAAGTTGGACCGCCACATTGATTTTGTGACTAATTTGCTCCTTCTCCGAGTTCAAAGCGGATACCTTGGAGTTTCGAAGCTCCAAGTCGCACTCCCTCTCCAGCGTTTTGAAGTCAACGGAAAATTTGTCCAACTGGTCACTCAACTCGCCGAATTTCGTGTCGTAGCTTTTATGATCGTCCACAATTCCTTGCCACTTGTTGACCACCTCCTTGCTCAACACGTGAAGCAGTTGGTAACGATTATTGATTTGAAGAATTAGTGGTTTAATCCTCTCCGCCGAACTGGCATTCAGCAGAGCATGGCTTTGATCCATAAATTTGTTCATTTCTTGTTCATACTCTGTTACAAGCGTCCTCTGTTTGGAAAAGTTTTCGAGGGAAGCTTGTTTCTCTGTCAGGGAGCTTTGTAGTACCTGTGAGCGGAACACGGCTTCTTGTTGTCTGAACCACTGGGTATTTTTCTGAAGCCCTGCCTCAAATTCTTGCCAGTTCTTGAGCACATTGTGGAGCCTTTCCAAAATATCGTCCACACTTCCGCTTACCTGCTCATATGACTGCTTGGCTGCCGCCACGTCATTTACAATGGACTGTGACCCAGCTTCTGCCGTGTTTCCGGTAACAGTTCCACTCAATTTTTCCATTTTCTCTAATATTTCCTGACCTCGTGGCACACTCAATTTGAGATTCTGTACTTCCTCAATCCTCCTCAAAATCTCAGCCTTTTCTCCAGACAAGTCTTCCAACATTCCCAGCCTGTCTTTGAGCTGTGCCAGCCAGTCGTTATATTCGTTTGTGATCTCTTGCAGCTTGGCATGATCCGCCACACAGCCCTCCAGCTTGTCTAGTAAATCTTTACTTTTTTGTTTGAGACTCTGGAAGAGTGTTTTTATGGAAGTTATGTAAATTTGGAGACTGCTGTCCTGTGTGAGGTCAACTAGCTGTTGGGCCTTGTCGCAAACGGCTTCGACAAGTACTTGATGGGAGCTAATTTCTTGGTTGACAATCTTGTGATTTTGGAGCTGTGCCTTTTTCTCCTGAAGTGTACATTTGAGCTGCGTGTGAAGTCGCATGCTTTGCTCAATCCCCTTAAGCCACTTGGTCAGCTCCTCTTGTGATGTCTTGAAATCCTCAAATTGACTCAAGCAAGCGTCCAACCTCTGCCAAGCGCTCTGCATTTGTTCTCCCAACGTTTCCCAACCATCTCTCAGCGTTCTGATCTGTTGCCTAATGATTTCCCTGCCATCTGGAGATGTATGGCTATAAAGCCTTTCTCCCGCCTCTACTACGCTCTCCATTTCCGAAGTTCTCTCACTTCGCTTTTCCAGCAATTTCCCCAGTTTTTTACGTCTATCTTGCAAAACATTCATGTCGCCTACGATTTCACTGAGACCCTTACATTCCTTCTTGAGACCCTCAAGCCACTTGAGGAATTCCGCATGCCTTGAGTTGAATTGCTGATGATCTTGTACGTAGCCAATGTAGCGTGAGATCAAGTCACTCAATGGTTGGCTCAACGCAGAGAATCTGCTGTTAAGCTGGGCCATTCTTGCTTGGAGTTCCACGTCGTTTTGAACTTGGTCCACCTCCTGAGTCACCTCCTGAAAATGGGGCGTCTTCTCGTTTATCTCCACTTTCAGACTCTGCAGCTTGGTTAAATGAGTGGTCTTGGCTTCCACGGTGCTCTTGAACGACTGATCCTTTAGCTGCATTTCTCTCTGCCGAAGCCACTGGGATAGCTCTTCAAGGTTCTCAACAAGGTTGGAAATCTGGCCACACACCAGTTGTACTTCCTCTTGAGTGATTCTGCACTTGTCCAAAAAGTTGTTCCACGAGTCTGTGATAGTGTCCAGTTGTTTTCGGAGGGGATCATGCCCTTTGGGTTCAGTCTGTCCCACAACTGTGCTCAACTTCTGCTTGCACTGCTCCAACTGGGCGTTACCCTCATCTTCGTAATTCAGAATTTGGGAAATGGTTGCCAGTCTCTGTTCCGCGTCATCTTTTTCTCCCAGGGACTCACTAGAGATCATGTTGATCTCACCTTGCAAGGGACTCAACCAATCTCGGAAGCTCTCCAATTGGCTGTCAAACTTTTCATGCTCAAACACATGCTTCTCACTGAGGGCCACCGCATTCTGCACAGTTTTCTTGAGCCCTTCAAAGTTCTTTATAAACTCGTCCATTGACTTGGACATGCCCTCGTCGCTAAACTCCTTTGCCTTGTCCTTTAAGGTGAACACAACATCTGTATGACTGGCGATATCCTGGAACAGTGACCTTCTCTCCTGTAGAGTCTTCTTCTTTTCTCCCAGCGTTGGCTGAAGATCCCCGAGTCTGAGGGCCTTCTGCTGTGCATCTTGGAACCATCCCTGAACTTGGGCTTGGCTCTCGTCAAATGATGACCACTGTAACTGTACCGCCTCCAGTTTCTTTGCGAGCGCGTTCCCCTTGTCCAAATGGGACTCCCACTTGTCCCGCACATCTCGCAGCTCTTGACGTATATTCTCTTTACTTTCTAGGCTAACGCCAGGGACAATGTGCTCTCCGCTCTCTACCGCTTTGTTCAGCATTTGATGACCCTCTTTGGAGTCTATGATTTCCTTCACTGTCTTCAAGTTATGCTCCAGGTTTTGACTACTACCAGGCTTCAGCCCACCTGTCTGCATGCCTTGCTCAACTTGCCCCAGTTGGTTGTCAGCGTTGTCAATCCATTGGTTACATGCAGTCAAGGATTCCTCGTAATCCTTTCTACCTTTACCCAGACCTTTCAAACGGTCCTTTAATGAGGCTACAAATTTCTTCACTTGCTCGAATCGTGCAGCAAGATGACTGGTCACTTGACCAGTCCTTGCTTCTGGAGCAATTGCTTGAATCTCGTTGCTGAATTGTGCGAGCTTGGCAAATTTACTTGAATTCTTATTTATTTCTCCAGAGAGCTCTTCAGCTTCTTTGATTTTATCCTCCAGTTGTGTCAAATGGATTTGAGTAAGGCTTTCGCTCTTGATTTTTGCTTCGACATCCTTCAGCCAATCAGTACACTCTTCAGACAACTGTTCAAAGGCTTTCCAGCTATCCGAGAACTCCTCCAATTGAGCCTTAATCCGGTCGTGATTCTTTTCCACGAATTGAAGATCATTTAAGCTTTTTGAAAACTGACTGCTCAGTTCATCTACTTTGGGATAGTCCTTGACACTCTGCAATGTCTGGAGGGATGCCTTACAAGCGGGAATCTTTTCACGGGTCTCCTCCACTCCATCCTCCACCTCCGCTATAGCACTCAACTTGCTCTCAAAGCTGAAGTTGTCTGTGATGGTCTTGGGATCGCACCACTTGATTTTTTCCACGATCCCAGTGATAATCCTGTCCAAGCCGTACAGCTTGTCCTGGAAGTCCTTCTCTAGCACGGAGAGAAGGGCCACATTAACCGTGCCAATCTGGTTTCGACAAATATCCAACCTCTTTTCCATCGTTTTCATGTCGGTACTTATCAGGTTGCTATCCCACACAGGATACTCTCCTTTAAGGTCTGCAATATGTCCCGCAATTTGACTCACTTCCGGTCTCAGCTCTTGACAAGCCTTTTGTGCGTCTGCGAGCATCCTGATTCTGTCAAGAATATCGGAACTGGAGCCAGTTCTGTCCTCGCACTTGGCAATCGTCTCCTTCAGCCTGAGTAACTTGTCTGCAGTTTTTTTCATGTTTTGTCTAATTTCCTGTTCCCGCTCTTCAAAGGAGCCAAGGCATTTCTCCAGTTCCTTGGAAAGTTGGTCCACCTGTTGAAAGCCCTGTTCCATGTCATCAATCGTTTCCTTTAGAGGTCCAATGACCTTGCCTCCATTCATCTTTTGCAACTGATTGCTCTTGGAAATCACAGTCATTTTCTTGTTGTATTTTTCTCCCAGTTCGTCTTTATACTGGCCCAAGCGGGACCTCACCATGTCCCCATTTGCAAAATTAGTTTTGGCCTCCTCCAAACTGTCCGTCGTATCACTCAGCCACCTGATAATCTCATCCTGAGTGCCCTCGATCGTTTTCCAGAGGACCAGCTGGGTTTCCACTTTGGGGATATGATCCGCCAGATCCTTGTGCAGAATGTCGTAGGCCTTTCTGGAAGAATTCATCTCTTCCGCCAAGGCCCCTCCATCGAAATTGGGAACAGAACGGAGTAGTCCACACAACTGCTGATTGAGCACCTGCGCGTTGTCTACGAGAATCTTCTTTTTGTTGACAGTCTCCAGGGATTTCTTCAAGTGGTCAAGAGCTCCTACAGCAGAGCCAGAGTCCGTTGCTACGCCCTTCATTGTACTCTTGGCTTGCTCTCGGCAGTCCTTCAGCATCCCGTCAACTTTAGCCTTGCTCTCCATGTACCTCGTGTAGACATCCAGCACCTCCACCATGTTGGACCACTGGTCATTCAACTCACCCTGTACCTTGTCCCACTCTGCGTCGGATGTCTTGATGATCCCTTGCAGTGTGGTCACATTGTTTGGATCCGTAATCATTAGCTCATTGGCTAATCTATGAAGGTTCACTTTGACACGCTCATGATCCGCAAATTGCTCGATTACTGCGGCCAGCTCATCTCTCAACCTTTCTAAAGCGGGATAACTGCTCTCTTCCACCCGCATCAAATCGGTGAGCTCCGCCTGCACCTCTTTCAGATAATTTTTCTGTCCCAACTCCATTCCCTTGAGCTTCTCCCACTGACCACCCACCTTCTCTGTCTCTTCCAACAGGGTACCAGCGTTCTTGTGAAGACTCTTGAGTCGGTTCTTGATTTCGAAAACTAAATTTGATGCCTTCACTTCCATGCCTGTTTGGCCATCTCTGACAGTAACGTCATTCTGCTGTGCAAATTTGTCCAACTCATCCGCCTTGGGTTGCCACTCATCGCATTTTTCTGCGAAAAGGTCAATGTTCTTCTCCACTTCATGAATTTTCGCCTTTTTCACGTTGGGCGCACTCAACTGTTTTTCAAAGTGGGCGATAGAGTCACTCGTCTCAGTGAACCAGTTGTTGAACTGTAGCCATTGACTCAGTGCGTCCTTTTGACTTTGCAGCGAGGACTCCAGCCTGACATACTTTTGAGTCACGTCCAAATATTTTTGAGCCATTGGCGTTTTCGCAGCCTGCAACGCCTTTGCCTCCTCACTCACTTCTGTGAATAGGGATGACCTGTCGGAATACTCTAAAACTGATTGGTGCACTTGCTGTAGGGCCTGATCCAGTTTATCTCTGTAAACTTGTTGTTCTGCCAATTTGCTCTTGATTTGAAAGCCATCCAAAAACTGTTGGAGATCACAGACTTTGGCGTCAGACTCCTGTCTGGCAATGATGGCATCTGAAAGGTAGTTCATTTTGCCTCTCAACTCATTTGCTAATCCGGTAAGTCTTGACTTCAAACCAACCAGTTCGGTATTGAGCGTGGAGGCACCTTCTGGACTCAGATTTTGAACGACACTGTCAAATTCTTGTGTCACACCAATCAATTGACTCTGGTGCTCATTAACTTGTTTGTTGAGCTCCTTCAATTTCCCCAAAATTCTGTCGAGCTCAGTGGCAGTGAGAACTTTTCTGTCGACAGGCTCCGCCACAACGTGTTCTGCTCCAGTTAGCCACTTGTCAAACTCGACGTGGCTCTTGCCATATTTTATCCAGTTTTTGATAAGGTTATCACTCTTCTCTTTCCACTGATGCACAGTCGTACCGATCTGAGCCATTTTGCTGATTGTCGCCTCAATGTCGTCTTGCGCAGCTCCCCTTCCCCTGCCTCCTCTCTCGCTCAAAGCGGACAACTTGGCTTGCTGTGCTTTCACTTCCCCAGCCAGCTCCCCAATTTTCACTGCGTTTTGTTCCGCCTCATTGAGCGTGCTGGGTCGACTCCATCCCATGTTCACGATCAACTCTATTTTATCCAGCCAAGGTTGAACTTCCTCCAGTTCTGCCTTGCATTTTTGCCAGGACTGCAGCTGATGTGCAGTCTGTTCGCTTTGAATGGCAACCTTCTCATGAAGATTGACCAGCTCTGCTTTGAGGCCGTCCACATGCTTCAATATCACATGGCCCCCTTCGGCGACCTCTTGATCCCCTTCGGTCTCCCCCTCCAGTAAACTCTGTGCGTCTCTCTCCAGCTGCTCGAGAATCCGCATTCTCTCTGCAATCTCATCTTGAAGTTGCTGAGCCTTGAAAAGTCTCTCTTCAGGGGACATGTCAGGACTACTCAGAATCTGCTGCAGCTGCTTTTGTGCATGTTTCATCCAGTTTTTCATGTCTTCAATTTGTCCCGCCAATGATGACCACTTCTCATTAAACTGTCCCAAGTGTTGAACCTTCTGTTCCATGAGGTTTAGCATTTCCCTCATTCTTCGTTCAATCTCACTCACTTCCTTCTCCAGCACCGGCCTCTGAGCCGGACTGCTCACGTTTTGAAGACTATGACTCAAGTTTCTAAGTCGCTTGAGCATGTCTTCCGTCGCCTCTCTCAGGGCTACGCTCATGTCCTGTTTCACTCTCAAGTCTTGGGCTAATTTCTTTGGATCATGTTTTGGCACGAGTTTCTTTAGTTCAGACTCTGCTTGGTCGAGTAATCTCAGAATGTCTTCCCGTTGGCTTCTGTACTCTACCCACACCTTTTGACTCTCCTTCAGCTTTTTCAGCCGCTCATTTGCCTGATTATAGGTTTCGTTCCAGACGCGGTCAAGCTCGTTCACTTGGCTTTGAATGAACTGAGGTGCGTTTTGGTCCTTTTGCAGATCCCTACCTTTGTGCAACAAACTGACCATTGTGGCACGCTGGGCCTCCAACTGTTTGAGCACCGCCTGGTGTTGTGCAATCAGTCTTTCCACCTCTTCTAAGCTATCAGGATTAACCTCTCCACTGGATAGGTCGTGCACTTTTCCAAGGGCGAGGCAAACACGCTGAGCCTCCTCGCGGTACGAGTAGCACCGCGAGTGCACCTCGGTTTTTACCATGGTCAGCTCAATAGTTGGCACCATGTTCTTGTAGCGGGTGATCAGTTGCTCCAAGGCATCTTGTTCTTTGAGCGCCTCTTCGTCCGCTCGTCGGGAAACTAAAGAGTCCAGCATTTGCACCAGCTTCTTCATATCCTCTCGACGACGGTCTACATCTCGGCAAATTGCCTAAAAAGGGAAAATTTGAGTATATATATTTAACAACATATTTCTTCACTTCATTTTTTTATTACTACACAGCTAACAGTAGCAGCCAACGTTATAGTCTATTGTGTAAAAATGCAAAATATGTAGGTAATTAGCTAGTTTAGTTATGTATGTCTATTACTACAACCAAACGGCTACGTCTTTGAACAGAACATACCCTTAAAGTACGGAGCTGCATGCATGCATTCACACGAAAAATCAACACAAAAACATTTGAAATTTTTATGAACAAAACAAGTGTTTTTTTTCCAGCGCAATGTGGTTTTAAAGTTTTAAAAGAGTTCAAATAAACGTGACTGCTCAGTCAACTTACCACGAATTTGGCCTTTTCTTGTTCAAATTGCACGGGATCGCTTACTTCAAACGCAATGTTTTGCAGGGCTGCGTCCACAGAGTTCATCCACTGTACCACTTCATCAAATCTGCATAATAAATATGTACGAGATTAACAAAAACAAAACAAAAACATTTTGCATTAAAATTGAAATGAAAGCGGAATGTGGGGGGAAGGTTAGGATAGGGATAGGATAGGGAAAGACAAAAAAACTCACTTGGCTCTATACTGGTTCCACTGGTGTGGTATCTCCTCGAGCATCAGTCTCAAGTTCCTGACCCTGTCATTCACAGCATTGCTTGCCTGCTTTGCTTGTTCCAACTGCTGAGACAGGCTCTTGTCCTCGGGGTACTGTACACTAAACCTGCTCTCCATTTGACACAGTTTTTCCAGATGAACCCTCGCCTCCTGTGGAAGCTTGCCGTGTTCGAAAAAGTCAACGTAGCGGAAGAGTACATTTTGGGGATCTTCTTTCTTGTTGAGCAACTGGTGCTCTACAGCAATCTCCTTGTCAATCTCTTTTAGCACTGAAGCAAGCGCCTCCTCCTCCAATCTGAACTCTAATTTAACCACATGGAGAGGCGCGACGGCCATAATTTTCTGCCATTTTGCTTGGATCTGGTCTACCGTCTTCTGAATCCCGTCGTACTCCTCAGGTGAAACACAATTCTTGAGATCGTGACTAGCTTGGATCATTTCCCTGAGGGAACGGTCGTTGATTTGCTGGAAGTAGTTTTTGTGCGCCTCCACTGTTTGCTTCGCCTCTAGATTCCGCTCTAGTAGCAGTTTTTCTGCCGTGGTCATCCAGTCAGTCACCACCTGCTTGTTTTCGTCATAATTTCTCCAACAGCGGATGATGTCGGTGAGGCGGTGCTCCCAAAGTTGGGCGTCCATCTCCACCTGCTTGAAGCGCTCATTGAGTTGGTGCATGCCCTGGGCTATGCCTTCTACTTGAGGTCGCTCTTGGGGCGTTGCTGACTTGACTATCCCCACCACAATCTTGTTCTTGCTTTCTAGCATTGTTTTAAAATACAGTGTCTTTGCGAAAAATTGCTGCAAGCCAACAAAAAACGGGTTTTAAAAATCAGCATTTACACATTTAACAAAAGTTATGCAGGTTGATTCTTTTTTTGTTAGCCATACCCTGTGCTTATCCAATATTTTTTGAGAGGCTTGTGGTCCACCGGTAAGGGTGTACGTGCTCATCATGTTTTCCGCTGCCTGAAGCCAGTCCGTGATTTCTTGCTGTCCCGCAAATAGACTTTCTTGCTGTGTGAGGATAGCGTGGACGAGGGCCTGTTTCTGAGGCAGTTGTGCGCGCACCCTCACCAGACACTCCTTTTCCTTCTTGATTGTCTTCATCAGTTTATCTACATCGTCGCCACTCAACTCGGGCAGCAAACTCTGAAACTTTTTACTTGCCACCCGCCATTGCTCATCCATGTCATCAATTTCCAGCATTACACTTTGCAGCTGCTTGTTGTACAGCCTGGCCGCCTCCACGTTTACTGGTTGGGGAGCTGCCAACAGCTCCTCCGCATTACGCAACCATTTCTGGAGACCTGACAAGGTCATCAAAAAGTCCTTTCTCATGCGCAACATTTGGCCGGCATGCTGGTACTGCTTTACATGTTGGTGAAAAAAATTCTGCAAAAAATTATGTAAAAAATAATGAAAATGAGTGTTAGCACAGGAATATAACAAGGTTTAGCTTACTTGAATGATATAATAATTATTGTAATAATCATTTAAATCGGACTGATAATGCTTTCTCCTTATTGATAAGAATAAAAGTTTATGCAGTACAAACAACGTGTTGGATATGGAATATAAATAAATTTTAGATTTTAAATTTTTAAATTCTTTCTTGTATTTACGAACCTCCCATTTGATGCTCAGCTTTGTAAAGTCCTCCTTCAGCTCAGTGGTGACGGGTGTGTCACATGTGGCCAGGAGAAAGCTGACCGTGTCGTTGAGAAGCACGTATTTCTCGTGCCAAACGGCGACATCCTGGAAGTACTCCATTCTTTCTTCTTCCGGCAGCTGGAGCATTGGGATGGATCGGTCAATCCAGTTGTTCAGGTCTGGAGCAATATTGTCGTATCTTCGCCAGTAGGCAATCACCTCCTCCAGCATGCTCTGCAAGCAACGCAGCTCCATGCTCACGCTCTTCCACCGCTCTCCGATTTCCCACAAGAAGTGGTCGGCTACCCTACCTTCTCGGGCATCTGCACCAATAAGCATAAAAATTATCATGATTATCATCACTATAATTCCCACTACGCCTCGTCTGGAAAAGGATTTATTATATATTATGGCTATTTTTTATGGTCAGTAGTTAAACGTACCGATGCCACCCTCTCGCTTGTATTCGTCGATCACGTGCTGCATATCAATGTAAGCTCGTTGGAATTCCTGAAAGATTTTGTTGCGGTTGACAAAGTTGTTATACTGGTCGAGGAGGGTCTTGACGTGCTCCTCCCGCCCGTACTTGACAGTCCATTGCTTCAGTCTATTCTCTACTAATACTATGAAGGCCACCAGACAACACTGCAAGCAAGCACGCCAAAAATTACACTTTCATTCGCAAAAGTCTATAAAGTCTATAGATTGAAAATGAAGTGTATACATGTAGTGTACAACTAAAAGTAAGTGTACTTTATACCTTGTGTTCCAAGAACTTGAGTTTCACCGCCCGCTGCGTTGCCAATCTTCCCATCTGACTCAACCGATTGGCCATGCTTTCCAGTTGATCCGCCGGGATGTCGCGGGCAATAGGCAAAGACAAGGCAGCTTTGAACTCCTGCTGCATCGCAGGAAGCTCTGAGAAAAATGCCTTGTGATCTTCGATTTTGGTATTAAGGATCCTCGCCGCCTCGTCGTCCATGATTGCGGGCACGTCATTAGTGCTGACTAGCAGTTCCGCCTTGGCTAGCCACTGGCCTATTCTGCCGTATTCGGGAAGACGGGCGTCCAGTCTCCATTGCCATTCCTTCAACTGTGACTCCAACTTTTTCCAGAGGCTCTCCAGGTGGGACCACGCCTCCTCAGTGACGCCCACCATTGTCTGCGACTCCACCAGGGTTTTGAGCCGCTGATAGGGCTCTATTTTGAGATTCCTTTCGTTGACCACCGCGACATAGTCGGAATAGACCATAGAGAGGGCGTTGGTTTGCTTCATGTGCTCCATGTACTGCGTCTTCTGCATCAGCCATGTGAGCAGCTCGTCGTACGTGGCTTGGATCACGCTGAACGAGTCTGCCTGCATGCGAGGCTGGTTGGATTTGTGAAGAAACTGAGCGACATATGTCATTATGGATTTCTCGTCAGGACGGGGCACGTCAACGTCTTCAGGGTCAAGGAGCCTTGCAATGCCGAGATCCTCTTCGGCAACCCGGAACGCTGTTTCCAGACGGGTGCGGTTGGACGCCTGGCGCAGACTTTCAATGTCGACTAGCCCGGGTTTAATGCAGTTAACAATGGCGAGGAAGGCGTACCCGTCACGCCAACTATTTCCAAAGTCGTTGACTTGAAGACCAAACTTTTTAGTGAGCAGACCCTGAACCCACTGAAGGAGAGCTTTGCGAGCACCCTCCTTCCAACCGGAGGAAGGCGTCACTCTACCGTGCTTTGTTACCGTGGCGGGGGATTCCCCTCCCAATCTTGCACCCTCTGCGCGATCTTCTTGGCCTGGGATAGGGGTCGTGCCGTATCTGTAGCCTAAGCTCGCGAGCACCTTCGTGTTCTCCTCAATCTGAGCAGGAAAATGAAATACGCAAATTATTTTAATCCCTATTTATTGGTTTCACCGCTGAACTATAATTGCTCAATCAACAAAATAATACTATTTGTGATTTACATATTTACACTAACTAATATTATTGGTGAAATGAGTAATGTACGCAACATTCAAAACCCTGATTTTTTTTACCAGACGACCAGCCTGTCAACAAATTTATAACTTCCATAATAATATCCGTCCTAGAAAAGCAAAGCAATTTAGTGGAGTTGGTGTGTTAGTGAGTAAGCTCAATTGATGTAATAAACCATGTTCATTTTGTTCGAGCACATAAAAATGTACTTTCTCTTTGTTTATCCCAAATTTCCCCGGAGCCAACTTTCTCTACAAAACTTTTACTTGTACAACGTGAGCATGTAATTTTACCATTTACCATTCTAGTGGAGTGTAAATGGTAGAGAGGGAAGCAAAAGTGCTAAAATGTGTATGTGTGCTACCACTATACCTAATATAATCAAAGAAAGCTTGTGAAAACGTTACATGACTAAAATGTGAAATTAGGTACTTAATTATTATTATGAAGATGTTATTTTTAATTGGTTACATACCACTTTTGGATCCCTACAGCGCAACTGCGTGTATGTATGCGGGTTAGCACGGAGGAAAAAAACGGAACAGAGAGAACGACACATGTCACGATATTAATATTTTAAAAGTAATTAATTGGATTTGGAGACACCCAATTAAATAATATTAGACAAGCAGGCAATATGATAATCAAATTATTAAATATAAACTCAATAATACTTACTAAAATTTAGTGGTTTGTAAATAAATATTAAAATAAGTAGTTCATTAAATTAGTCAACTGAAAGAAAAGCTGTAAATGATTCGTTAAAATATCCCTGGGAAATAAATTTAAATTATGATGTGGAATAATAAATCATTTTTGTAAAACAAATGTAATTCAAGGAAATTAAAAAATGCACCTAAAATTAAAAAAAAAAATTGTTGAAGAGAAATAGTTTTTACCTGGAAGTATAAAATGATTGTCCAAACGAGCCCTAGTACTACAGGCGGCCTTCCATCTACCAAATCGGAGGAGTTGATGTTCACCAATTTTATCTACAATTTGGAAACAACAATAAATTTTTTCATCAGAATTTGCGTGCTTTTATTATTGATAATGTTGTTACTCAAAATTATGACTAAAAAAATCTCTCATTGAACTTTAACCTTTTTGCTCTGTAGGAACTGGAGGGCTGTGTTACAGTTGCTGAGAAAGTGAGGTCGTCTCAGATTTCTGTGTTTCTCCACCGGCTAAAAAAACAGATAGACAACAGACGTCAGCAGGGAAATAAAATCAGAATTGTGATGAGAATTTGGGAGAGTGATAAGGTGCAAATCAGTGGCAGTTGACTCTAAATGAATGATAATGGATGGAAAAGTGGACGTAGTGTAAAAAAGGAAGAAAAATGGAATGTGTGAGGAAGGGGCATAATGCATTTTACAAACAGGAAACAATGTCATCGTCATCACATCACAAAAACAAGAAAAAGAGTGGAATGGACTGATAATGATATTTTTATGCCCGTCCGTGCCATGGTCTATGGTCTTTAAAGGCAATTGTCCAGTCTACTTGCCAATGCACACATACTTATTTACATTTCTCGGATCATTCACATAATATTACTTCTTTCCTATTGAAAAAAAAACGAAACGACTTTCTGCACACGGCCAAGTTGACGATAGGATAATTTGAGAAGGACAACAGAGGAGCTCTGAAAACTAGATTTTTGTGTCTGTCTTTTTAATCTCCTATCAGCACGCTATCCCGCACGCAGCAGCAGCAACTACTACCAGACATACCTTATTTCTCTCTGATTTTTCGTGGTACAGACAGAATCGGAAAGAGTTCACAAAGTTCATACTCACAGGTAACAAGATACATGTACATCAAATCACACATATTACTATATATATTATTGTAGAGATTCCCAAAATAGGACGAAAACTTTTTTATATGATGGGGTCATTCATAAATTAAGACGATGATCATGGCCCTGAGATATTTATAGCTTTCTTGTCTAGCGTTCGCTCCGTGGTAGTTGACATGCATGGCAATGACGCATAGGTAAAATATGAACAGTGGCAACAACGGCTGGATTCCAAAAGATAAAGCTCGCCACCCGGACAGTACGTATTTATTGATATCTTGTCATTTGCCAGGATGCATGTATAATATGTACATACATAAATATCATCATCATCATCCTCAACATTTTGAATAGCACGTAGTTTGCCTGCTTTCTCCACACACACACACACACACACACACAAAATGATACCATATAAAAAGATTTTTTCTCTCTTCATTTTATTGCACTGACAAAAGTAACAAAAGAGGAATCTAGATTGCAAGTTGATAATGTCTTTCAAACAAGTCAACATGAAACATGAATGATGATGATGACGGCCGTTCTATTGATATGATAGTTCATAATATCCTGTGCTAATGTCAAAGTTACTTTTTTTATTGTCTTCCATTGTTTATTTTTGTCTTCTACTTTTTTCCTCGTAGTTGTTGTGTCCTCTTTCATCATAATCACAATCACAATAATAGTAACCCAAACTCGTAAACATAAAAAAGAATAATGACTTTTAAAAGACAAATTTGCGTTCCATCCATATATTTCCTTGCAGCAATACATTGCATGCATGTCTGTCCAATGTCCAAAAGAAAAAATATTCTAAGGCTTCATGCTCGTTTGCACCTTTCATATCAATATCTTGTTATTATTATTACTTTTGCCATGTATGGAAAAATGGGAGTATATAAATATAATAATATGCATTCCATTCAACTTTCGTTGTTGGAATTTATTTTTCACGTGAAGGTAAATAAGAGAGCAGGGGGCAGGACGACATTGCTGCTGTTTGTGTGTGCGTGTGTTCTATGACGTCGTAAAATAAGAAGAGGTGATCATAATTGTGAATTGTGTGGCAATGAAATAATCTCATTTTCTTATTTTTTCCCACCTGGAATGAAATAGTGTGAAACAAACAACCTAAAATTTGGCATCCTATCGAGGAAAATGGGAAATGTGAGAAAGGGGGAAGTATGTATGTAGGTATTTAGTATGGACAAAAATGTCCTTTTTGTCCTTTTACCAGTTTGTCGCCGGAGAGAACCTCAAGTAGGGCCAGCAGCCGGGTGCCATCCTTCAGGTCCTCGATCAGGTCGACAATGTGCATTGGAGGTAGGTGCTGTACAATTTTTGTTTACATAAATCAAATTAGAAAATGTTGCTTCTATTTTATGTAGCTTATAGCTATCAATTCTTTTCCTTGTAAGGTCCTGCGAGTTGCATAATATGCATTTATGCACAAAAAAACCTACCTTGGCTAAGTATGAGTTGATCCAGTTGACAAATGTCTTCTTTTGCACCCGCTCTTGCTCATCTGTACAAATTTTTACCAATAATCCAAATGAGTAATTTCAGTATAATGTGGTATCTTGCAAGAAAGCCAGAAGAATATTTAGGTCATCATAAGTAAGGTGGTGCGAAAGCCAGATTTAGCGCAAAAAGCATAAAGATTAAATCATATGTTTAGTGCATATAAAATTGGATTTTTTGTATTTATTTGTATGATTTTGCATAAAGCCGATTTCAGAGGAGCTCATAAATACTCAAGTCGATGTGTATAATTATTATACTATAATATACACCCAATCATTAGGTATATGCATATCTATTCCATGAGTTATTATTTATTTTGGACTTCAGCTACCGATTCACAATTCATATTTCATATACGTCTAGGCAATCCTTTTAACAACGCGATATCTGTAGTAGTTGATCTCTTTGTTTTACGACCACATCATCATAGAAGTACCTTGAGCGCATCTTCAATTTCAACCCTTTTTTGTTTTATAGCACCACTCCAGTCATTTCAATAGATATTTAAAATGCAAATTTTATTTCCCTCATTAAATATTACCGCAATTACTTACAACAATGAAAACATACACTTGAATTTTGAATTAACATGCCTCAAGTTTTCATGTACACGGCCAGCATCATTCAAGAAGATCAGCTCTTTTATATCATGTCGCAAAAAAAACTAGAATGCATGATGCTGCTCTCTGATCTGCTGACTGTTGACCATCGGATAAGAAACTTTTTTTTTCTTTCGCAATTTTAAAAATATATAATGTTGTACTTAATTACCAGTTATACAACTCAGTCATCATGAAAATATTTAATTTATGAGTAGAGAGAGGCTCAGCTGATGACTTATATGACACTTGAGGATGTTGACACATCACAAACCAGACGTGAGGCATGACTGGCATACTATGTGGCATTCAAAACCTATAACCGTGTAGTTCGTTTGTACACACATGCCTAGTTTTTTCCCTATTTTAGGTCTAGGGGGTTGTCATACACACAGAATAAATGAGGCCCTACTATACGTATGTACTCAACGAAAAAGTGCGAAGAGGTGGTCTTGAGCAAAAAGGAAAGTGACGAGGAGGACGCAAAAAAATAAGGTCTAGGGGCTTGTCATACACACAGAATAAATGAGGCCCTACTATACGTATGTACTCAACGAAAAAGTGCGAAGAGGTGGTCTTGAGCAAAAAGGAAAGTGACGAGGAGGACGCAAAAAAATGATGGAATTCCTGGAATCTGCATGACTGTCTTGCTCCTTTTACGCCATAATATTTCTATCTATGGGCTTAAGATATTATATGGACGTATTTGAGGTGAAGTTTGCAAGAAATGATTTAATCGTTGTGTAAAAGCAGACGAGTATTTTATTTTTATCTGGCAGTAGTAGGGTTCTTGTACGAACAACTTGTTTATCACACCATACGACCACGTTGCTCATCATCAGCATCAACATCATCATCCTTGTCGTCGTCATTTCATGTTCACACGGAAAAAATAATACCACTCCTAATCTTGTGTATATCTCGTCAATATCTTCTTCTTCTTCTTCTCAGCTTATTTTTGCAAAACTCTGATTTGCTATATGATCTCTTGGCCGGCCTCATTGGAATTGAGCGTGGGCGACGACAAGCGATATATGTAGACAGAAAAATTATAATCAGAGTTGCACAGCACACACTCGTGTAACCTCCAACCTTATTGAAGCTTCTGAGCTTGCTTGCTAATATTGCTCTTCTTCTTTTTCTTCTTCAGTGCAAAGTGTATATATAACTTCAATTCATATTCCAATCCACTTGGAATTTTTGACGATATGATGACGATGCAAGTAAATGCATCTCTTGTACGACAATTACCAATGTCACTAAAAATTATATAAACAACTT
>JAHZNC010000965.1:0-11550 GCA_027744095.1 Zhuqinia jingwanae
ATCAGGCAACATTTTTACCACACACTAGCAACACCACACTACTTTTGACTTTTACTACACAAATACATATATCCATTTTCCATTATTTCTTCACTACCACTGCAATTTCATTCTCCACGTCAGTTTTTAACGATGTTGTTCTCATCATTCCTAGAGAGCTCTTGCGTTCATTGGTTGTTTTTACGTGAAACAAGCAGTCGTAGTCTCAGCCTCTCATTTTCATTTTTTTAATTGCGCTGCTGCTGCACACATTTCCAGTAAAAATGGCATCCTCGTATTAGAACCAAAGCAAAGCATATTGAGCAAGCAAACTAAAGCACAAAACCAGAAATTCACGATCATTATATTTTATGGAAAATGTACTCAGACAATAAGTAGGCATGAAAAAGGCGTATATGTAAAAATGCCGGTCTTCTCACATGCCAATGCCAATATTTAAAGTTAATAACTTTTGCATACTCAACTTTTCATGCGTACAGGTATACAATATGCATAATACTAAAATGCTTCATACATAAAGTTACAAGCTAAATCTCACACCATACGAAGTAATTGAGTAGATATGTGCATAAATACAAACCAATTCCATACAATTGACAGTAAAGAAAAAGATAAAATTCATATAAACCTTATGTTTTGTCTAGTGATATTTTTTAAATCCTCCAATTTTTCTTTAAGAAATGAGGTGAGATGAGGACTAAAAAATAAAAAATTGTATGTACATTTGATTTGGTTTGGATGGTGATGATGATGCATGATGATGGTAGCATCATGACACGACAAAAGAAAAGACGCACGTAGTATAGCTAAAAGCAAAGCAGTCATCAAGGCACTATAACTGATTTTTTTTACTAGAGAATAGCAAGTAAAAAGTACATTATTTTTTACTTTGCTTTGTACTGCCTTAAAAAAGTAGCAGTCAAATCAGTAATGCATACGCGTACGCGGTATACACACACACTTGAGAAAATTCAAGGACTTGTTCATCAATTGCATTGCATAACGTATGTATGTTATCAGACCACCATTAGCAGTCATCCAGTCCGTCCGTGGTCGTCGTAAGAGTAGGAGACACGAAAATTCGCTAAAAAAGTCAGCTGAAATCCCCAATTTCCACCATACATCCGAGTTGTGCTTTGACAAATAATCCACTTACAAAACGGGTTCCACTTGTTCCACAAGCGCTGTACGGCCAGTGACAGAGGCTACTCAACAGCAAAACTCGGCAAATACCATTATTAACAAGGATCCTTCCAGTGATACGTCTTCACCACTAGACAACATGAGTGAACAGTAAGTACATTAATATTTCCTTTTTATTATATTCTACTGAGTTACTTTTTTAGTTATACATTAACTATTAAATTAGTTATACATACCTTACCAATCACAAACAGATGACACGCAGTGATAGTTTGTTTATAAATATTAGAATCGAGTCGTCAATTATCGATAACATTCTTCATTTATAACTTGAATGAAATCCACGAAAATGACATCGATTATTCTTTGAAGACGACATAGTAATTTGCATACCAATCACAAACAGATGACACACAGTGATAGTTTGTTTATAAATATTAGAATCGAGTCGTCAATTATCGATAACATTCTTCATTTATAACTTGAATGAAATCCACGAAAATGACATCGATTATTCTTTGAAGATGACATAGTAATTTGCATTTTATATTCTTACATGGTTGTGCTATGGGCATTGTGCATATAAAGGAAAGTGGAACTAGCCGGCTTCACATTTATTTACTTACTCAGCATATATTTATCCAGCAAATTATATCAAACCGGCACTTTTACACACATAATGTATCTACATTTTTTTAGTTTCATTGTATGAGAATATTCTTAATATTGAAAAAATTACTTGTATGCATATGTATGTGAATGTATTATACAAGATTAATATGGTTATGTTCTTTTGTTGTGTTATTTTACATGATTTCTTTCTGAATTTTCAATACCTTTAATGGGGGTATTACCCATTCACCATTCATATATATTTGTAGACTACTTTTTTGCATCTGGAAATATAAGCTTATTTTTTCTTTCTTGCTCATCTCATGACCTGGGATATTTTGGGAAAAATATTTGGTTACCATTTTATAGCCTTAATGGTAGTACTTTTTTACCTGTTCATGAGATTTCACAATATAGAGAGCATAATAATCTTACCGTCAATTGCTTCTTTGATACCGACAAAATCAAGTAGCAAATTGACATTCTAATTTCCTTGCGTATGCAAAATTTGTTCTTCCCAGGCAGGTGCGTGGAATTTAATGATGCAGTCAGAAGTTGAACGGAAAACATGATTTATGTAATAATTTGGATTTATACAGATACTACCTTGATTTTTTAATATTCATTTTTCCCTTTCATTTTCGCATGGATTTATTAACGTCGAACGTAACTCTCCATAATTACTGTTCTGGACTTCCCCTGAACTACACTAGAGTATATAAGGGGAAATGGAGTTATGTAACAATACGTCAATTCAGTCAATGGAGTATTGCATATTTTTGTTCGTAAACATTTGACAGAACTGCATGGACTGTCTGATTATGATTGAATTTAACTAGATGCTCTAAATGTATGCGAGGAGGATGTCATCTTGTCCATTCGTAGTACGTGTCCGGATTTGTTTGTATGTGTATTATATAATTTATGCTACCACAGCACAATTTTGATAATTGCATATTGCAACTGCTGAAGAACATTGCAAATCTCAAATCACGAATCATATGTCATGCAATATGGTGGGATGATTATACTCATGATAATATTTTGATCATCACATCGCCATGAACCAGCACAACATAAGCGTGACGAACGAATGTCAGCGACAACCTGTTTGATTCACGATGATGATTTGTCGAGTACACGTGTTTTTATGCTTGTTCAGATTTCTTGTCGATGCTTGTCATTACGTATGTAATAGGATGAATTCTAAGGTTCTTCGATTCATATTTAGAAGCTCGTATAATAATAATTTGTGTGATTAGAAGATGAGATTAAAATGTCCTCCACCCTGAGGGTAGCGATTGCAACCACAAATCACATTACAAATAATTTTGCATACAATAAAAATGATATTATGTATTTTTTACAACATTAATTTATTACTTCAACAATGTTTACCTTTAATTTTCAGAGCCGATATCGCCCTAATTGGTTTGGCCGTTATGGGCCAGAACATTATCCTTAACATGAATGATCATGGGTTCGTAGTGTGTGCGCACAACAGAACAACAGACAAGGTTGATAATTTCCTCGCCAATGAGGCTAAAGGGACCAAAATCATTGGAGCTCACTCCATTAAAGAAATGTGTGCAAAGCTGAAGAAGCCACGTCGTGTCATGCTCCTTGTGAAAGGTAAAAAAAGATAATATTCTAGATCTGCCCTTTTAATCTCCTATTAAGTAATATTATTAACACTTTCGTGTAACTATTGTTATCAAAAGAAAGGAATGTCATGAGTCATGATATGAGATACGAAAATGTAGACAGGCAGGCAGTGGTAAACATGATTGTGGGTGGTTGCAAAGATGCTAATTATTTCGGTTGTGCCTATGCTTACTTAATTTATTACCTAAAAGTTAAATTTATCGATTCCCCAAATAATAATTCTTGGATTCATTCTCTGTACGTAAATATGTGTACGCCACAACTAAAATCAAGCATTTTGAACAATTCATATTACAATTGGCATTGCATATTATGTCGTATTATCTGTCAAGTCAAAACCGTACCCCTCTATACCGAATTGGTGTTTGCATTTTGGGAAAGATTAATTTTTTCAGCCTCGCTTTTTTGCTTCACTGCACACAATATCATTATTTGATAAGTAATCATGCCTTACGTTCCCTTTTCTACCTGTGATTTTTCCTTGTAAATGCATTGTATGAGTATTACAAATTATGTTTCCTTCAAAATGACTTGCTTTAATTAACAGTAACTGCAAAACAATTTTTGTTATTCCATCGTTGCTATGTCGACAAGTGTCCTTACAAGATGACGATATGATTCTGTTTGTCATTGTCATCAAAATTACAAACTACAAGACAAAAAAACCTTTCCACTGAATCATTCATTTTCTCAAAGTAGAAGTATGGTGTCGGTGTCCAATCAGTCATTATTGTAAACTTAATAATCCGAGATAAATCCATCCAACTCGCACGTTTGGTTTTAAACTATAGGAAATGCATGCTTTGGAATCCAGGTGCAGATTAAAAGTAATGTTATCATTGCATTGGAAGTTAAGTATTAAATTTCACTTATAATTTTACCATTTAGATTTTGCATGAAACTCTGGCGTCATCCTTTAGGCCTTTGCTTGCTTTAGGTTTAGTTTAGCTTTCATCATCATCATCATATATGCTTTCGGTTTTAGAGTACCCAATTTAAGTTAGTTAATATGATCCAATGATCATGGATATGCTAATTAATAAAACGCATTTTAGTGTAACACAATATGCATTGCTACGCTCTTACCTTATTGATATATGTGATTAGATTAACGGCGTGACTCATGCCCTTTTGACATTCCACGATCCAGTATTACTTTTATATGAGTGTCATATATTAAAGTCCATTTTTGCTCATATATAAGCAAAAATGAACTTAAAATACACATATATGTATGAGTACAAATGCGTATTCTTCATAAATTTGAAATTATGTGTGATACATATGCATCTCCTTATCTCTTTCATCTGTGCCACCTACAAAAATACACTTATACCTATAAGCATTTTTACATGCAAGGCAAATGAACTTAAAATACATATATATGTATGAGTACAAATGCGTATTCTTCATAAATTTGAAATTATGTGTGATACATATGCATCTCCTTATCTCTTTCATCTGTGCCACCTACAAAAATACACTTATACCTACAAGCATTTTTACATGCAAGGCACGAACATGACCTATGTCTACAAATGTTGTGCCAGAATTTAATTGGATGTAGTAGAAAAACACGATGATTTCTTTGCAAATACTTACAATTAAGATATGCATAAAAATATCAAACAATGAGAACTTATACAAATAGCCTACTGAATACATGATAATTTTATTTGAGATTGGCAATTATGAATAAAAAATTGGATTGAGCTAAACAAGTACTTTAAACTTGATAAACCGAAAAAATGGTAGTTGTTTAGAAGATATGTCAGTTTGATCTCTGGCTAATTTGTTCTATGAACTTACTGTGCTGTAGCTGTGAGTAATATTGGACAAGCTGCAATTTCATCCTGACATTAACATTAATTTGGGAAAAAGCAAATATGGTAGATAAATTATTGTTGTAATTTATTCTAAGTAGCAATTAGGAAAGGTCATAAAATTACCACCGATTATATGATAGAATATGCAATATATATTTATTATGCAACCTTTCAAGTACCTTTCCACTTGTGTGTCAAAAGACCTTTCAGCATCAGACAATTAGACCACCATCATCATCAGCAGCACTATGTTTACAATTCACCGAGACGATATGTAGGCAACTTTAATTGAAATATCAGTATCAGCAAACCATAGTACTGATTGATCCTTGCCACACTATTTGTAAATATTGCTGTGAGAGCACGTAATTTTTGTAATGAAAATGTAGGGGCGGTAGTAGTGGGAGTGGCATTTTTGTAATTTTCTTAAATGGTTCTACTCTCAGCTCTCATCTTATGCCAGCCCTACTCATTATAACAGTTAATTGATGACAACTGGCAAAAACAATAAAAACAAAGTTATGAGGTTGAATTTATAAATTGAAGGATCAATGACCAACTTTCTATTATAGCAAAGTTATTATTATTATGGTAAGAGGATATAGACAGTTAAATAGTTTAGCTGCTCAAAGATTATTATAGTGTATGTTTATGTTTACCACACTGACATACATACTGCCAAGTACATATACATTCAATATCTCATTTGTTGGAAAATTGTCTTGTGTCATTCTACTAATAATAACCTTTGGCTTGTAGGTGTTGGCTCTTATCATTTATTACGTAATGACATATTGTATTATATAATAATGTAATGATTTAACTAAACAATCAAAATATTTTATGTACATCATGTAGCTGGAAAGCCAGTGGATGATTTCATCGAACAAATTCTTCCACACCTTGAGAAAGGTGACATTATTATTGATGGAGGCAACTCTGAATATCAGGACACTGACCGAAGATGCAAGACTTTGAAAGAGAAAGGCATTCTGTTTGTCGGATCTGGTGTCTCTGGTGGAGAGGAGGGTGCTCGTTATGGCCCATCTCTTATGCCTGGAGGCAATCCGGAGGCTTGGCCACACATTAAGGCTATCTTTCAAGTATGAAACTATTTATTATGCTGCTCATGAAATGGTCAAAATGAAAACAAATTGATAATGAGACATTACTCGAATGAAAGGTACAAATTGATAATTTATGTATTATGATTTTTACATGAACTAAACAGTCTATTGCAGCAAAGGCAGGAACTGAGCCATGCTGTGATTGGGTAGGAGAATCTGGCTCTGGTCATTTTGTCAAGATGGTTCACAACGGCATCGAATATGGAGATATGCAATTGATCTGTGAAGCTTACCATGTGATGAAAGAAGCCCTTGGGCTCAGCAACGATGAAATGAGTGAGGTATGTAAACTGTAGTAAATCAAATAACCAAAAGAAACATTAATATGGCACTGACTGACATCTTGACACATGTTTTTCCCCATTTTTGTGACAAAAAAAGGTGTTCACTGAATGGAACAAGGGAGTGTTGGACTCATTCCTTATCGAAATCACCAGCAACATTTTGAAATATAAAGATCAAGATGGCCACCCATTGGTAGAACAAATCCGTGACTCTGCTGGTCAAAAAGGAACGGGCAAATGGACAGCCATTGCTGCTCTGGAATACGGAATCCCAGTTACACTCATTGGAGAATCCGTATTCGCCCGTTGTCTTTCTTCTCTGAAAGAAGAGCGTGTTGCAGCTAGTGAGCAACTTCCAGGCCCAGCAACGACCAAGTATCAAGGAGACAAGAAAGAGTTTATTGGTCACATCATGAAAGTGAGCATAATTAGACTAGTGACTTTTTAATATTTGAATTTTAACAGTTATCTGCATACCTTTCGTTACTGACTTGAGTTGTCGGAATTCTTGGTGAAGTTAAAATAAATAGTATTCATTTATGTATGTATATGCATTATATTCCTTTTCAATATTGCAATCAGAAAGTAGATCATTATTAAAAACGTAATATGGAGTACAGCAGAACTTTAGTTAATATTGTATTTTTATTCTTTATTTTTGAAATTAAAATGAATTTACTATACTTGCTAAAAGAAAATTTTGCTTTATGGTTGAAGTTAATGAGCAATTTGTTATTGCGAGTATGTTTGCCTAAATTTAAGCAAAGTTGTTGCTGTACCTTCTCTATACCCTGTGAAAGTTCATGTGATATTATGTAAAATTCTATAAATAATTTTGTAGTTCAATCAGAAATAAAACAATCAAAGTATGGTGCAAATCCACATAAAACCAAACATTTTGTCATAAAAAAGTTTATATTACATAATATATATTATGTATTATTATTATTGTACTTAAGTACACTTGCAATTTCTGCATGTAGGTATGCAAAGAAACTAAATACGAATACAAGTACACCAAATGCACAAGAAAACGTAAAAGCGCAAGCGATAAATATACATAAGCATGCATACATCTACTTATATATTGTTCCATTTATTTACCTGTAAACTGCGCATGAAAATTTGATTAATCACAATTGGCTCCAATCTCAAATGAACGCGAACGGGTCACAGGCCAATATATCAGTTAGCTGTTTCATTGCATGTCAGCATTTTGCGTTTTTGCATTGTGGCCTTTGTTTGCTTACATCCTATTTATTCTGTCTTTGCTATGATAGCATTCAAACGTTGACGCTTTGAACCCTCGAATACCAAAATATGAATAGTATAGGAAATTCGAAATTCAAATTCAAAATTTTTCGGAATTTAAATCCATATGACACGCTGAATAAAAGTTTTTGATATTTCAAAATTTCATTAAATTTAAATCAAATTGTTTCGCGTGTAATTTTCTGCTACTAACAATTATTAAATTACTTTTTGTTAATTTGTGGTTGTTACTTTATTAATAATTAAAGTACGGTTTGATTGAGTTGTAAATAATTTAAAAAATAATCATAAATTTTTAACCAAGCACTGTTTTGGGCTGAAGGCAATGCTATATATTAAATGTGCATATGGTTGTTTAGATTTTTAAATTATATGTGGAACAAAATGGATTTCAATAAACGACACCATCACCAACAACAAGGATTTAATAATTTTGTTCCCCGTCCAAACAACCCGGGTAATGCAGGGCATGGTGGTTATCAGCATCAATCTGGAGGTTTCGTTAATAATCATCATCCTCCCCACAACTCGCGCCAGTACAAACCCAACGAAGGACATAATAATAATGGTGGACGGCTAAATCTCGTACGGTCTTCGTATCAACATTTTTACCGGCACTTTTTGGTATGTAGCACTTAATTCGTAATTTACTAAAACTTTTCTCTTCTTTCATTGGTCGTTTTAGACACACTCGTTTAGGAATCTATTGAAGCTGCAAGCGGAGATGGTGATGGAAAGGACGAATTGCTTTCAAAAGCTGAGTCAGTTTCGAGATCTGATGTTCAGCCGTATTACCACCATTGCGGGCAACCTGATCAAAGATGAATTTTTGGATACGTTGATAGCGGAGATTAAGGATGTTGTGTCTTTGGAAAGCCATAATGATAGCGATAGTACCGAGCAAAGCCAAAGTGAAGAAGGAGCTCTAGTTCCTGCCCTGGGCGAAGACGCAGGCTCTGGACTTAAGCAAGATGGGAAAATCGAAGACTTGAAGTTCCAGTTGCGAGGTCGAGTGCAGGATGTTTTAGGGGGCATTATAGAAGAAACGAGAATTTATTCTATGCGTGAGGACAATTTTACGAGTTCCATTTTTGCCAAGGAAAGACGAGTGGAAAAGGATTTTCTAGAGTTTTTTAATGAAGCCGAACGGCAGATAATGGATTACGAAAAAAAGTTTAGGAATGATCAGTTTGGTCAAATGTTGGGAAGGCTTCGAAACGCTGAACGAGAAATCGGACTACGGGATCAGGTATTTATTTCATCGACTTACTACATATTTAGATTTTAGAAAATGGAGTTTTAACTTAAAATTTTCAAGTGTCATAATATATTTTGCTTAAAATAGAAAATAATGCAGCTCGAAGACGCTTTGAAATTAGTCAGCGATAGGAGTGAAAAATTCATGGCAGAATTACAACAAGTTAATGCTGACCACCAGTTCGAAAAACTCCAACTATATCATCATGTTGAACTCTGTAAATTCAACGCCAAATGTATAGCTATGGAGGAACTAATGCGAATATGCAAATGGAAACGATGTGTCTGTGGACGAGAGTATGATGATGTTTGGAGGGAGTTCGAAACAAACTTTAATTCTGCGTACAATAGCGGACCTTCCCAGGATTCTTTTGGGTTTCCTGGAAAATTTAAGGACTTACCTGATAGAAGGGAAATGAGCTGCACTTCATCTTGGATATTCCCCACTGGCCAAGTGAGTTTAAAAATGTTATTCACAAAAAAACTATGTTATGAATATAAATTTCAACTTCTTAGATATAAAATATTTCAAAATTGTATTTAATTTAGTCGCATTTAGCCCCAAGTCAACCTATACCGGCTGGTAGCTTTATTCCTTCAGAGGAAGCAGCAACAAAGGGAATGGTATTGAATGATTTACGTGATCGCTATGATGAGTTGCAGTTAAAAGGTAGAGTTATAATATTTTATTTTAATCACTATCTCTCAACACGTTAATTAATTTTGTTTTGTGATCCGTCCTTTGTAATAGCTGCAGTCATATCCAACTATGAAGAAATTCGAAATATGATTATGAAGATAGTTTGCCATTTTAAAACCGGGGGTTTTCGGGTTTGCGAGGAAATGAAGGGGAAACAATATGTTTCATCATTATTTTATTGCAATACTGAAGATTTGGTACCGAATAAAACGGACAAAATATTTTCTACGGGTAAGAATTTTTTTTAATTCTGCAAATTGATCGATAGCAGTATAAGAACATGCGTAGTACAAGTACATCTCTTTTTGAAGGTTACGGCGATACACCTGAAGAAGCCACACACAAATCTGTGAAAAGAGCTTTTGATGAAATCGAACGTATTGAAACAATGAACTTTACCAGTGCTACTGAAGGTATCGAGATGACGTTTGTGAGAAGGAACCCGCTCGACAGCATACTGGGCAAACTGGATAATGAGGCGGTAGGTGAAAACAATTTTGTTAGACCTCTTTACATGCGTGTAGCTGTGATATTCATTCAGTATCTTTTTATTACTAGATTCGCATGACTTTGTTGCGATCCTACTGCAGCGAAAAGGTTGAAGAGTCACCGTTAACAGATGTGAGGTGCTTGCAAGAAGCTCATCTATACCAAAATCATGCAAATGCCGATGAAAAGTATATGGCCGATTGGCAAATTCATGTCAGAGTGGAAGACTCACAGGAAAAAGGAATCGAAGAAAAATTAATGAATGTGTTTTGTAAAATCAAAGAAATTCATGTTAACAATTTTATGTACAATCGACCAGAGAAGAAATAAGGAAAAAAATTCTAATGCGAATTGAATGTGTTTTATTGTTGTTAACACTTAAAATGCAATTACTACCCATATATGTAATGTATTGTACGAGTATAATATTTATGTTTAGTTTTAGAGTGAGGAAATTATGTACCTGAAGAGAGAGCAACAAGAAGCAAAATGAAATGTGAAAAATAAATCATCAGCTTTTCTTACAGAATTTATAACAACTTGTCTGTGGGATGATGATTGGAATTATTATGTTTGCAAGTGCATAATAAAACAATGTACAAAGGAAGCAAGCAGGTGCATAATATAATATGTTCCTAACAATCTAAAACAATAATGGGCATCATTTTTGGCGGGATGGATGTACTTCAATACTATTAAAGTGGTAGTACTAGTAAAGTAGTGAACCAACGTTTTTTCAACCTCATTCATGTCGTTTTCGTGAGCTGCTTCATTTCGACGAGAATAAGAGTACCTAGCTGTGAGGAGTAAACGTAAAACAGTGTTTAGGTATTTTGGTGGAATGCAAAGAACTACTATGAATCATGAATCTTATGTAATTTGTAGAATTTCTATATTATACGTAACGTAGGCATATATATTTTGTATTTTGAGTGCAGTGCAGTGGTAGAAGAAGTTTTTTTTGTAGTGGAGGAAAATGTTTGATATTGGATGGGATACCGCATCATCATCGAGAAAAAGGTTGATCTGGGATCACATTCATGCATTTGTGAAGATGAGGATGAGTAAATGCGGTATTTTGTGACACAAAAAGCACACACCAAGGCAAAGCGACCACCACCAGCATTGAGAATATGAAAGTCGTTCGGTATAATATTCGGCTTTTTTACCAATCT
>JAHZNC010000966.1:0-32854 GCA_027744095.1 Zhuqinia jingwanae
CTGGGTATTTACAATATCATCATCATAAAGCTAATATATAAGTCCAGTGGAGCATATAACATAGTATTAGCAAGTATATTACATGTTCTTTTACATCATTTGACTGGAAAATTAAGATTTTTTTATGTAAGTTTTTGTGCAATTGAGTGGTTTCCAATTTTTTTTCCTGGGAAATTTTTCATGCAGAAAATAGACATTTATTGTTTGAGGTATTTTTGTGCATAATTTAGAGTAAGCGGTGATGTATCGTTTATTTAACATTTTTCGTATATGGTAGTGTCATGACAGTATTTGCCCCCGTGTCATATCATAGCATGAATACATAATATGTCATATATATGCCTATATTAAATTATTTAAAAAGCAAAGAACGCGTTTATTATTTAGTATTTGTCTCCCTGCTTTCATCGATGTTTGGAATGAAAATAAGGAGGTGATCAAGGTTCTCTCAAGAGATGACTGAAATGTTTCAGCGAATAAAGTTGCCACTTTTATGTGTGGGGATTTTAAGTATGGTTTTATTGACGTATGTAGTATGTGCATTTAATTCCGATAGTAGAACTAAAGCGATAAAAACAAAATGCCATCACTCTCACAAACTCTCCCAGATCTTCTTTCCTTTTTGTGGTCCATTAACCTTGCGTATTCTTGTGGTTTCAACGTGTCCAAAAATGTGACGTGGGCAGGTAGATTTTACTGCTAGGTTTGTAGGTAGATATATATAGATATACACAAAATTTAGGCATCATATTTAGTGGTGACATATAACATCACAAACATTTGTATGCAGGACAACTTCATGCCATCCTGAAAACATAATATATTTTTTATCTTGTGACAATAGCTTACACAACGACATGCTAGTGTCAGGTCTCAAGATGTAGAAAGGTGTAATTCTTGAGTTGCTAATGGGGGAACGTGACTTTCACTTTTCTTTCTCTGTATCCAATTCTATTCTGTCAACATGTTCTATACAGCCTCTATCTTCCATATTCCACATTAAACTGCGCGAGTAGGTGTATGCTTATTATAGGCATGTGTTATGCAAATAAATATTAAACAATGGAAAACAGAAAATCTGACAAACCCGACCTATCAAATTGTTCAGAAGAATGGAAAGCCATCACTTTGCGGACAAGAAATTCGCCGATTCATTGCATCATTTATTGTGTGGGCCAGGTGGGTGATATAAGAATAGAAACAGATAGCGCACCATTTTGATATTCAGCAGTCATCCGCACTCCTTAATTAATTCGGAAGAAATGTTTGCAAAGTCATCGAGTCCTATATTAAGCATATTACACATACATACATCTTTGCAAAAAGTCAGGAGAGACCGCAATAACTTTTTTTAAAACTTTATTCACACAACTAGATAGACTAGTATATTATAGTCTTGTGATATGACGTATACGTTTTATTGAAATGTTTATCAAGTGGATCTGAAAGCTGAGCGCAATTCTTTGTTTCACTACAAAAGTAAGGTGACACCTTTCTCATTCTGTCAATAAACAAGGGGGAGTAACAAAAACATGTTTCATAATGGAAAGTATATTATTCCACACACATTACAGTAGTCTTGCGTTTGTCAGTATCGTATCGATTATTGCAGAGTAACTTTTTATGACAGGTTCCGGGAAAGAGAGCAGCGTCAATTTATTCGCCATATTTACCAATAAAAATAGAAAAAAATTGAGCAGCAGCTCTCTTTTAATATCAGCAGAAACTGAAAGGGATGGTATTTACACATGGTGAAAATTTTGTAAACACTTTTCTTATTTTCGGATTCAATTCAATAGAAATGAAACAGAAACACCTTTTTGTAATCAAAATGAATTTAATACTCAGCATGTATGTAGGTATACATGTAAGTGAAACTGAAGTGGCGATATATGTACCTGTGCAGTGATGAATGTTCATATGAATTATGCATTTCAATGGGGGGTAAACGAAGAATAGTTTATTATGCAAAATGGTCTGTTTTATTTTGTGGTTCTGTTTTATAATGGTGGAAGGGGCCACTTGATACATTTACGAGTCAGATTCTGCTGGTGATATTTACATATCAGTCGAGTGAGAGTATACTACAATCACCAGCAATAGCAAAAAGGCAGAAAAAAAAACTTGCAAAATGGACACTCTCTTTTCGATTCATGTGTATTTGCAGTTTATTCCATTTTTAAAGAATTTGTTTTGCTTGTTTTGGTGCTGTTTCTCACAATATGCAAAAAAAATGGCAAAGAGTGAGCCACATGAAAACCAATGGCGAATGCTTAAATAAATAGTTTCGTAAGTTTGTATATAAAATTTTCCTACTAATGAATAATGACTGAAACAAAAATTTACATACCTAATGTGTAGGAGGGAAATGTTTTATACTAGTTTTTTTTTTGTTTTCTGGCAAAGTCAAATTTTTTGACTTGTATTATGTAGATTGACTTGTACTCCTAGTGGACTCTTACTCTCTCTCTCTCTGTCTATGTGATTAAAACAGAACATGGTTTGTATCCTTTCGACGAAATCTGGGCAGTTTTTAGAACTATTTTTATTGCTGTCTACACAAGTCTTTGTTTTAAATACATGGTGCTGTGTGAGTATTACGCAAACTCTTCAGCACTTGCTTTTGAATAACAAGCTAGCAGGCTACTTTGTACATGGACCCATGAAACATACAGACATATTTTTGGTTTTGTTGTTGAGACAGATTTAATTTGAAATTTAAATTGTGTGATGCAGATGGAGCCAATATTAAATTTAACTTTGTTAATGGGATACCCATTAGGAATATTACATTTTGGAAAACAGAGGGATCCCCTGTGTCAAGTTGAGATAAAGAAAAACACAAGGGAGGAATCATATCATCACGCCTTTTCGTAATTCCTGTAGGGATTGTGGTACCTACACATTATTATTATCCTGTAGCAGCAGTCGTAGATAGCCAGCAGGTCAACTTTATCTCACCAAAATGAAAGAAGTGGATTAATATTTCCTTTATGTATTTACCTAAAAACAAGTGAGAAACTACGTAGTATATTATTATAATATTTTGTACGAAAAACAATGTGCATAAAAAAAGTTCTATATATATACTTCATTTAGGGTGTTGTGCATTGCATAAAAGGAGTAATTGGATGATATGTTGTTGACTGTGTGCTCTTTTTAAGTGGATATATTGCAATGAATTTTTAATCACTCTATCGATCGATTTTTCATTTCTTTTCTTTCTTTTCTGTTAACAATGTGCTT
This sequence comes from Zhuqinia jingwanae, assembly GCA_027744095.1. NCBI lineage: Eukaryota > Metazoa > Arthropoda > Collembola > Entomobryomorpha > Paronellidae > Zhuqinia > Zhuqinia jingwanae. Next base: position 3,247 of record JAHZNC010000966.1, read on the forward strand.
CATTTTCTTATACATGCCTACACTGCCCTACCTTTGCTATTGGTATATATTTCATAACGCATACACAAAAGTGAACAGCAGAAATAGTGGTAGCACCCATTCTTCATAGTGTAAGATTCAAGACGTAGGTTATTACTTAGCCCCTCGACTCTGAATAAGCAAGCACCTTACGCATTCACAAAAGTGAACAGCAGAAATAGTGGTAGCACCCATTCTTCATAGTGTAAGATTCAAGACGTAGGTTATTACTTAGCCCCTCGACTCTGAATAAGCAAGCACCTTTTTCCTTTCAAGAGTCACACTATTATTCTTGTGTACTCGACCAGACCAAACACATCACCGTCATCATCATCATCAAGCAAACTTTTACAAAAAGAAAACATGAGCTGGATTGAATATTTAAGTTATATTTTTCTTCTCTTTTTGAGCTTTTTTACATGTGAGCAACTCGTTTGATATTTTCGACTCTATGCATTGTTTTTTAAATGCTCACGTTGCAAGAGAAAGTGCATTTATACTTGACAAGATGAATGTGATATTATTTAAATTAACAACTTATGGTTTTGAAAAATGTTAAATATTTGTGTATATGCACAAATAAATATGATGGATAAAGAAGAATAATTTGGAACGAGGGGTACCACACATTTAACATTTAAATTATGCAATAATGTAAATAATGGATTATGGTTTGGAAAGAGGTGAGAGTACTTTTTTCCAATGTGTAGCAAACAAAATAGTCCTTTCCGTGCCATTTATTTATAAAGTTTTAATCACAGTCATTTCTCTTACCGGTTATGTATTTACATTAAATTTATATATTATTTTCAGCACTAGTTTAATTACATTTGGTAAATATTGGCTTATAAAATATTTTATACATGGGGTATCGACCACAGAAGTTGATTAAAATGAAGTAAAGTATATTGGAATGATCACCCGGAAGTGATGAAAGTAGCACCCGAGGTTACTCAATCCCAATACAAAGGTCCAAGTACAAAGAAAGTCAAAACAACACTTTTCCATTGCAATACATATATAAATAATGGGAAAGTTAATCAGAAATTGGTGTAGCGGTTTTGTCTGTTGTGAAAGCATCTTGAGGGCTTTCATTGTTTTATCAAACTTTTACGTAAAAGTGTTTTATGAAATGAAACCAGACAATATACATAAGTAGTTGTTTCTTTCATGTAAGTTCATAGTGTGTGTTTTCATTGCTCCTTTTGTAAATATTTGTTTTTATGAAATGAGCATAACTGAAATTTTTTCTATTAAAATACTGTAGAAATATTTGTTCGTATTATGAAATTTGAATGTTACAATAAAAATTTCAAGGTTTTTCGGCTTTTGCGTACATAATACGTATTATATAAGCGCTAAATTTCAATTATTCGAGGATTCTATGAAATATTGGCCAACTTATTTTTCTTAGAGTTCAAGCCTCATATTGTAGTGTATCTGACCAGTATTTTTTTTAAACTTCATTATATTTTTTCCTGGAAAAACATGTAACTTCCCTTGCAAAAATTTCTCAAAATCCCTCAGGCGTAGTGTATCACGTCTGCTTTCATCAAAATAAACTTTTTTTTTTGAAGTTGAGGAAAAACATTATGTATCGAGTTTTTGGTTGAATAACGATAGGGTTATTAAGGATCGTACAACGATCGTTTATCAGGATGGCCGTATTATCTGTTGGCCGTACGTATGTATGTATGTCTGCTCTCTACAGTCCACATTTTTGATCGGATTTGGACCAAACTTGGTACATACAACATATGTTCTTCACATGTCAGAAGAGATCTGTATAGATTTTCAGCACTATAAGTTCATTGCGCTGCCGCTAGGGGCGCTAAAATCATAGCTATAAACAATCACTGATTTGCACCAAATTTGGTACAAACATACTAGAGCAATAAAGCTTTAACTCTTTTTTAAAACTTTAACTAAAGCATTACGATTACGGATCTCCCAAGTAGGTACTAAGTCGCACGTTTAGTGCAGCGACTTAGTACCTACTTGGGAGATCCGTAATTACGATCGTTTTTTTAATCGTTTAATAGGGTTTATTATCATTCATATCATTAAGATATATTTCATCATATTCTGTCGAAAGTTTGGCAGTTTGTTTGTGAATGTTTGAGAATGTTTGACTTTGTTAAAATATTTCTCTTATCAATTTTAGACTTAATCAAATTCTTTGGTTGAAGGCTGACCTGAAATAACCTTTAAATCACGTTACCTTAACAAACCCATGTTACATAGGGGAATTAATTACAAAAATACACTTGTCAAAGGTGACTTTAAAAAATGTATTACACATTATGACGAAGATTTAAAAAATACTGTGGGAGTATGTACACAAAAAATATAATGTGCAATATCTACATTATACACATCACACATATTATATTGTTTGCATACGTGTCTGTAAACAAACGCCCTGCATAGAATCCCTCAAAAAATCAATCTGATGCAGCAGGGCATTGTACCGAACAATGATGTGCTTTTGGTTCTACTGTGTTGTTGGTACCCATCGCAGTGTTACTTTTCTCCTTCTGACTAGAAAACTTGTGGTTGCGGCTTAGGACTGAAAATCTACAGTTTTCCCTATAAAGTACATTGTGTGTAGTTCTCGAAAGATGCTCACAAGGCATGACGGCGCGTTTGAAGATACGACTTTATTTTAACGAGGATTATGATATAGGTTATTTGTTTTCCATGTTTTTGCCAGCTTTGCCAAAAAACAAGTACAACACAATAGTAAACTAACTAAAGAGTGAGTGCATTATATATTATTCTTTTGTATCTTATGTTGTAGGCAGACGACACATGTATATGTTTAGGTTTGTGTGTTTGTAAAACAAAACATTCAGACAGTAGTCTTTTGAAAATAATGAAAAAAAAATCACAATTTTCCGTATTAATGAAAAAAAAATGCCTTTGGTTCTTTCATCAAAATCGACACAAACAAAGGGATGCCTTTGTGGACTGTGTCGACACACACGGGATTTTACTAATCCCTACTCCTGTGCATTCCAGTTTCGATGATTGTATGTATATGCATGTACAAATATCTATTATTTATTTGTACTTTTATATGTGCATTTCATATATACTCATATTTCATATATGCTTTTTTAGTCTTTACCGGAAATTCAGCTTTGGATTTTATGGATGGATTCTATTGGTAAAAGAACCCTTAAAATAACGGCTTGACTATGGTCTCACAATAATAGAAAAAGGCTTTCATGTTATCTCAAATTCACCATTTCATTTCCTCCACTTCTCCTTCTCTTTCTCTCTCTCTCTCTCTCTCTCTGCTGGTGAAGAGTTTTTGTAAGTCTCCTGTTTGTTACGGTGATGGACTGGTACAAGTCGAGTGGAGGAATCGAGGCAACTCAAGAGATGGGTGACTACTACCTGATTGTATGGACACAACTGTGTACGGATGCCTTCATCGTGCATAGGAAGCGTTGTAAACTTCCTTTTTTCTCCATATACTTATGATGGCACATAGATGCATTCATATTATTACTTGGATAATAGCATGCAGATCCATATGTTTAAATGTGTCACAAAAATTGGGCAGACCAAAACGGGTGTGAGGTGATGTTGCAGCTACTACTATTGAGCTATAGACCGTCATTCAAATTTTTTTCTTCAAAGGTTTCTTTTCGGTCAGTGAAAGAAAGAAAAGAGAATACAGTATATATGGTTTGCTTGAATGTACAATTGAAAAGAATATCTTGACCCAATAGAAGTAAGACAGTCATTCAGAATTTCACGTAAATCACATTCAAATGTGTCAAATATGATTAAAATTGGCCATTAGTCAATGATTATTGTCAAGTTCAATGGAATATATACTTTATTTGGGTAGTCTTAATTTAAAACCATTAATTTAAAGCTAACGAGATAATACGTCTATCGAAATGTGAAATGGGTGTTCAGTGTCCAACAAAGTGTCATTACAAAACTCATTATTATGGCAAATGACAAGATTCAGGGCGACTGATGAACAATAAATCAATCATCAAGAATCATCAATCAAGCAGAGGTACCTATTTAAATTGTGTATGCAATGGACGAAGGCAATTTTGGCGAAATTCTTAGTAATCAACTAAACTAGAATTGGTTATGAAATGAAATGACGCTGCCTTTCGGACACATTTAGCTATAATACATTTTGTATTTTTAATGGACATGGTTTTTGCGACCGAACCATCCGTTTGAAGTTGAGGTTGAATTACGAGGTAAATGGTTGTGGTTTTTGTCATGTTCTTAATAATTTCCTAAAATTGCACGTGAACAATTTGGAATGCTATTAAATGGCAATATTACAAGTTTTGTAACGCATTTAAATGAAATATGAGCACATAGAAAGAGAAACCACGTGACAAAGCTGCACAAAATGATTTTTGTGTAGTTGCGCTTATATTGCATAAATGCTAGTTTGTATGGAGAAATCTACTGCCAGTCAATAATGTCCTTTTTCAATTAGCTGAAAAGGCAAAGGAGACAGGAGACCACTTACGTACTATCTGCTAAATTCATCGTTTTTATTGGTTTATGAAGCTAAATTGAAGTCTTTAAATAAACTTCCTTTCCAATTTCCGTTACCAGTAACATACAATTCCAAGACGCTACATGCATGCAAAATTGATTGCAAAAAGCATTTAACGATGATGAACGCTTTCCAAAGCAGTATATTATGTTATGTTATTGGAAGCCCTTCTTGTAGTATCCCATTTATATTCCCTTGATAAAATCAAAGTCATTTCATAATAATTACGCCAATCAATTAATTCATTTACATTATTGCATTTATTTGTCTATTTAATAATCTCCCAGCTATCCCAGATATAATCGCTCAAGAAGGAACAAAAATGAATCTTATTCCATCAAATCAAATACCAAGAGTTGCAAGCTTGCAAGGCTGCTTTAATCAATTATTCAGCTGCAATTTATACGCCAAACTATATTGTTTTACCCGTTGGAAAAGTGTATTTCTTAGACAATACTATATATATATGACACTATGATATACTCAAGACCATGTCGTTTTGCACATATTTAAGGTAGTTTTTCCTGTTTCACAACGTACAGTCGTTAATAAGTAATAAAAGGGTAAAAGAGTATATGTTTGTTTCCAAATTCCAAACAATAGTTAAAGTTAATCCAGCGCGAATGGCATGTAATATGCAACAGACGTCGTTTACTACAACAATTCCTGCTTATGACCTACAGACAGCAGACCGAAAGCTATATTTGCACGTATTTGTAATTCTACTTTTCAGCGAATTTCAGTAGAAAATCTGAAGTGAAAAATTACAAACCAACATAATATATGTTAGGTACATATATATAACACGTTATTGATTATTATTATTATTATAGGGAATATAATTTGGGATTGGAATATTTATGATGTAATTTTCAGCATATTTTTTATGTGTGACATGTAGTGAGCATGTTACGTGTGTATTCCTCATGCAGGATATTGAAAGTCATCATAAGTTCATAAGACTAGGAAGCAGAGATAGAAATACATTTTCCTTTTCCCAAACGTCATTAGTAATGTACGATTTTGTAGGATCCCTGTTTGTACTACTTCATTCTATATTGATGTAGATAGAGTGAGTCACATATCAATTTATGGGATAAAAAAGGGTTCCCGTGTAGTCAACATTATGGGTTATATGGGCTGCTAAGCATAAGAAATGGATAATATTTTTTTTGTCGTTGACGGATTCAAATCCTTAAGGATTGAGCTGCATAACAATATGGGGAGAGAGGGAATCGTGCCTGATTTATGCAGGAACAGGGAACAAAGAGTTTGTCGAGCGAAGGTCAAATTTGGTAGTAACTAAGTGTAATAAATATATGCATGTTGTATGTACATGATTCAATCATTGTCATATTGCGTTAACCTTACTCTTATGTTCTTATCATCTGTGCACACACAGACAACAGGAAATGTAATTTTAGTAATTTATCATCATGTTTTACATGTCATTTGGTATTCTGTTACTTGTTTCTTGATCATATCGTCATTATTACATACGATTGCCAATATAAATTGGGGTATAACGGATGTACAACTTGTAGTTCACCTTGTCTTAATAACATGTGCCATGTGATATAAGTATGTATGTATGTTCTTCTCTATAAGTATGCATGGTCGATTTTGAAATAGTGATGATGTATATCTCTTTTGCTGGTTGATGGCATGACATAACTGTGATGTTTTGTTAACATGCATCATATTATATGGATATCCATTTGCAGATATACACCAATCAGGGTATATAACAACTGTTTTTTCATCTTTATCTTTTCTCTGGTAAACCCCTTGACTTGTGTTTCTTGTTACCACCACATTCCCGTCGTGACGTATCTACTCTTGTCCTGCCGATCTCCGGAATCATATTTAACTAACCGAATCAACTATGCAACTCTCGTACATTTGTACGTTTGTTTGAATCTACCTTTACACAATCTTAGAATGACAAAATTAATAATTAAAACTCTAGTCACGATCGCATGTCACACATTAAATAGTATCAGTAGCTTTTTTTTTTAACTGTATCCAAAAAAAATACACGGTTGGCTGCCCTGCTCTTTCTATGCTTATTGACTACGAACGATGCAATTGAGTGAGACTAGAAGAAGGGCATAATATACAGTATATACAACAGACTTGGGCACTATATATTTAATTATAATTTAATTGCAAATTACAAAATTGTTCACAAAATAAATATTTGGAAAATAAAATTTACTTTAATTTTAAAATCAATGATATTATTAATGTACTATTCGACGCGCAAAATCAGTCCAAAAGTTTTTAACGTTTGTATTAAATATTACCATGATGCAATAATTCGTGGAGTTTGTGACGTTTAGTGTAATAATTTCAAATGAAAGAGTCAGAAAATGTATTGTGACAGACAACTATATGTGCTTTTGAGAAACAAAAAGCATACAAGTGTGATGCAAATAACATTAATTTTCTACAATGTATGTGTTGTGCCCATGTCTGTTAAATAATAGAGCGACAGTATAGTAGTGAGATCCAAAATGAAAATATATGCTTTTCTTGTATTTTGTTCCATGTTTGGTCCCATATAGACATCAGAATGACATAAATGTGAATGATGGTCTTTGTCTTTGATACCTTGCTTTTAAAATAATTACAAACCTTAAAGACATTCGAGTTCAGAGCAATGTCTATATAGACAGTTTGGGAAGGGGAATGGTAATGCTATTGATTAATCCATTTAAAGTGATGAATGAAATAAAGTCATCATAAAAATCCGTCAACCATTTACCGTGCTCCACTCAAAGCTACTCCAGCTTTCTTTTTGTGTTTGCATGCAAAAATTGATAATAATAATCCTATTCGCTCGTAAACAAATCTTTCAATCGTACCAAATTGAAGTTTTCTTAGACGATCAGGAAATATTTCTTAAGGTTATATATCCTATTTGGATTGAATATAAAATTCCAATGTGAAGTGAAGATGCTTGCTTCTTAAAAGTAAGGACAGAGGAAAACGTAAAGCACATAATATCTCCACAAATCTAAAAGCCACCCAGCTTGGCTGCGTCTTTGACGGGAGTTTTACGGTCCTTTTAGGGATTACATTTACTAGAGTAAAAAGCGCACATTAAATATACCTACAGTACGTGTGCTGTGCTCAGCTCTATTTTCTTACCTGATATCTCTTTGCTGCTAACACACAAAAAAAGGAAAGCCTCGCCTGTGCGAACTGGATTGATGCTGAAAAGACGGATTATTATAAAAAGCGAGATTTTTACTCTTGTTGAATTTGAACTATAAAGGTTTGGCTGTGTGCGTGACTGATTTTTGCTTACGTATGCAAAAAAGGAAAAAAAGAGTATTCCAACTTATCTGTCAATCTAACTTATTCCACATCGACAACAATAATCAAAATCAAACATTTGCGTTTCGAAGCAAATTCTATTTTCTACTTTCCTCATCTTTTTGCATAAAAGTTATTTTTGGGGAGTGGAGGAGCTGAGAAAAATTATGGCACGAAACATCCAGCATATAATCCATTATGACTTTGAATACAAATATAAAAAGGTTTAGCAGGTATGTGTACTTTTTTGACGGTTTATGTTTTTATGAATTGAATTATAGATCACTACTCCTTTAAGATCCGTATATCGATCTAAATTAGCTGCATAGAAAGGTATCTTTTTAACGATCAGTAAGCTTATAAACTTCCATATTTTATTTTCAACTGTACAAGTTTAAAAAGCAACTCTGTTGAACGGTTTTAATTTTATTAACACTGTTTTTATAGATTCATTATATTTTACCATTCGCCTGGAATGGAATATTAATGTGTTTTGGAGCACAATTTGTGCATTTTATTTAAATTAATATTTATCTTATTTACTTTTTTAACCCGAAGTCTTTAAAAGCATTTTGAATTTCTGCTTCAGCTTGCTCAGCGGTCATCGAGGTGTCACTAGCCACTGCTGTTGCAGCATGATTTCCTGTAGCCACACTGCTCACCGAATTAAAAATCTGGTTTCCTTGCTTTGTAAAGGATTTGTAGTTTACAGTTTCTGTGCCACTGTTTTTTCTTATTTTGTTGCTTTCCGATAGCCCTGTAATTTTTTTTGTTACAAAAATTTATAAATGTTTGTTTATTTGAGATATAATGATGCTTTAAAAAAATAATAAAAAGTACCATGGAATGTGAAGAAGTCGGATTTTGTGCTGTTACGTTTACACTTCCACAATGGACAGCATTCTGCCTGCTTTCCTCGGGGTCTGAGAACAGATTTGTCATCAGTTGCTACCACTTGACATTTGGAGTTTGTGGGTGGCTCTTCGCATGTTACATTAGGACAATGACTGTTTTTGACCATTTTAGAATCTTTCTGGCAAGTTATGGTATCAACTAAATTCAAAGCTAACAAAACTGTGACGACAAACTGTAATGTAATCATGTCACATGATTTAGGATTGATTGAAAGTAACAGTATGCACAACAAATAGCATAAAGCCGATGATGGCTTGTTAGATGAGTTGGAGAACTAAACTCAAGTGGATTGCAGGATTGAATGACAAAAAATTACGGCTTGTGTTTGAGTTATTCTTTTGTTATATTAATTATGACTTAGTCATCTTGTTTTTATAAAACGTGCAACGTAGCCGTGCGCTATGCCCCCGCTCACAATTCCGACATTTTAGCACACAGCCTCATTATGCCGATTATAAAAAATCTTGCATGTCGACATAATATTATCGGCTATTAGATACAGATGCATTGGAAGGATAATGAGTTTTCAACATGGACTTTGCATTAGGTATTAATTTTACACTTTGATCCAAATACCATGTCACATGTCACGACACGGTTCAAAAAACAAACAACCAGCCTTGATGGTTCACTAAGATTTTCAAAGAAAAAAATAATTTTATAACCTAATGTCCATATTAAATTGCATCCAATCTCTTTAATGTAAAATATATCAGCAAAGAGGCTTCTTTCGGTATTGAGGTTTAATCGACATTGTGCTTTGGGCGGCATAGTATGCGGCTTATCATAATGGGCGGCGGCGTAAAATGTTCGGTATAGCGTGCGTAAGCATAGTACACGTAACTCGTGTCGGTGCACGTACCTCAACTTTCGTCTCAATGACGCATTAAAGTTTTTTTTATGATAGAGTAAGCATTAGTGCATAAAAAATATTAATTGTTAACTGCTTCCTTGTGATTATTTCCAATGCCATTTCATTTCATATTAAAATTATGGACATTATTTTGATAACTGGTACATTATTTTATTGTTCTCTAATTTAATACCCAATTTTTTTTAATGATCTCTAAAAAACTATGCATTATTTCCCTCTCCTTCTTTCTGACTAATGTACTATTGACAAATATATCTTCTTCGCATTACCTGCATTATTTTACATGATTCATTCATTATTATTAGTTGAGTATTGCTTTATTAAAGTGTTCAAATGTATAAACCATTACAATTAATGCCGGCAGCGTTATAAATTGCTTGATAAAAATATTGTATTTCTTGCCTTGTTAAATTTTGAAGCTAGTAGTATGCTCTATGCGATACGTAATTCATTCATTATTACATTCTACAAAATTCTACATTTTATCTTTACTCTCTAGCTCTGATTTGCGGTTTAAAAACACAATATGAGAAATGTATTTATTTAAATGGGCAATACTTGGTAAATCTTTTTTGATTGTTTATCCTCGTAACAGGGATAATATCACAAGATGACGGGGATCCTCAAACGAAAATGAATCCCAGAAACCTGCAGCAGAAGAAAACCATCAAAAGAACAAGAAGCAAATGAGAAACCACCAACAGAATAAAAGGAAATGAAAGATGACTATCAGAGAGGCTACTAATACAGAGGATGACGATGAGACACTTCCGGAAAGTACAAAGAGCATTACTGCCGAACGAAATAAGGGAAATTTCCCTACTTTTACCACCACAGTACCACCGTCGAAATAAGCTAAAAAGGTGAAACCTTTATGAGCTTCAAACCCAGCCAAAATTACAGTAACAGCAAATCGTAAAGGTTTAAATATACTTTGCTTGCTCACATTCATCAAGAAGCCAATGTATGGACAACATGGACGGAGTGGATACCCACCGCAACCACCGGTTCAAGATGAGGGACAACAAGAAATGTGTGAACCATACATATGAAGGTAAAGGATGGTGGTGGTGGCACTGGTGGCAATCAATTTTTTTCTTCCCTGCTTCTCAACAGCAAAATTTCTTCATGTCGCAAAACGAAGATGAACACATCTAGCAATAATTTTGCTGTACCATTTCATACATAGGTAAGTTGTAAGTATATTTTGTGCCCCACACACAATCAACTATAATTAGTGTATCATATACTAATTAAAAGAATACCATTAAATTTGTGAATGAGCTTATTGTGCTGAACAAGTAAATATACCATTAAAGTTGTATTGACATCCTTATTTTAATGATTGGTTTAAGCATAGTCCCATTGCACACTCACGGCAGTTAAACTTTTATTCCTTAGATAGATGCTAACAATGTTCCCTCGTACCATTTATACTACAGCATCAAGTATTTTTCTTACTTGCTTAGTATTGTTAGTTGTTGGACAAGTTCAAAATGATAATGCAGATTTCGAAAATGCTTCAGAATCAGATTGCAATGAGGTGGAATGTTCCATTCCATCCCAAGAATTAAACTGCCACAAAGCAAAAAAACGTAGCCCCAAAGTTGATGAAAGATTGAGTCGATTGATGGATTGTTGTCCTTTGTATCACTGTGATGATGGAGTGGATGAATTCTTGTATATAGGTCAGTTATCATGTGAAATGTAATAATTATTAATACCTAGGCATAATATTCATAATATACCTTCTTGTAAACTAAAATTGATATACAGGACTACATAACAAAACAGACACAAATTCAAAATTGTGTAGTAAAACATCGTGCCCAGTCAATACAGAAGGCAGTTGTGCCGTTGAAACGAATCCGGATAATGCAATCAAGGGGTATGCTAAAAATTACATATCCTGTTGCCCCGTATGGAATTGTAACAACACTGATGCTGATATTACAGTGATCAGTACTAGATTCAGTGAGTTGCTACAAAAAAGTTGTCAATTGAAAAGATGTTTGTACTGTTTAAACAGAGTCCATTATGGCATATTGCGTAATCATATTATGTCTTGTAATTACTAATTGCAGGTGTGTTAGAAGGGCCACTACCATCTGAAGATGAACTGGAAACAGCATCGTCAGAGTGTACAGACATAAAATGCACAGATAATCCAACACTTGAAGGCGCAGTTTGCTCCAACAAAAATAATGCATCTGTCAAAATTGGCGTACTGGTAGAAAAACTGAAGAAATGTTGCCCAGTTTGGGATTGCAAATATCCGGATAAATCTATTTACAATCTATTTGGTAAGCATTTTAAAAAATATTTTTGCTTATTCCAGGGTAAATTGATGGACTACCAATGATTTGTGTACTCTTCTGAGTGATCCTAGAGATACAAGGTAACAGTTTCCGGTACAGGGAAATTCAGAGGAATCAAGAGAAAAAATCAAAGGAGAAGGATGTCCCCATGGTAATTGATATGGACATGACTGCAAACATTCCTACACCTGCACCAAAGCCAAAAAAGGCTCTGAAACCTCAGAAACCCAGGAAGCCTAACATACCCCGAAAAGGAAAGGCATTGAAGACCGCACGTGAGCCTAATGCAGCACCCAAATAAAAAGCACGAAGAACTAAAAGCAGGAAAGCTACAAAACCTGCATCATTCGATAATATTCGAAGTAGCATCACTGACTTCATGCCTTGAAAATGCAATCCAAATTCAGCCATATATGTACAAGTGTGTATATAAGCATGTATATAATATATAAAGATTGAAATAAAACCAAACAACCAAATAATTCATTTACTTTTAGGAAAACCGTCTACAAAAATGTTGCAGTGTGATTCTGGTTATTTCTGCCCCAGACAAAACATCACAGATACATGTTCATATGAAAGCTGTGAAGAGACAAAAAAATAAATCTTTACTAGAACAACAGAAATGTTGACCATTAATGATTTGCACTGGGACAAAAGGATTCCATCGTACTCATTACAGCTTGTTTCTAGTACATAATTTTAAACGCATATAGGAATTCTTTAGTCGATTCCTGACTACTCACAGCACAGTATGTTGTCTCTTAACCAAATTGCCATTTTAAATGTGCAATGGAAATAGGTACTTGCATTCTTAATTTGTCCATTCCTGCTTGCAGTCAAGTTCTCAGGCAAAATGGAATCTGTCTGACATTGAGAATGTGAAAGGACAGTCCGTCAATTCAAAGAAATGTGAAAATATCTTTTGCACAAAAAAATCCGATTCAATCAACTGCTTCCCTTGTTCGAAAAAAGGGCGCCTCATGATCCCAAAAATAAAACCATTTGTTTCATGTTGTGAAATGTTGCAGTGTTGAGTGTAACAACAAGGATGGTTCTCATTCACTACAAAAATAATAGTGATGTGGGTAGTTACATACATTACTATTACTTTTCAATATAATAATAAGCCTTCGGGGGAAATGCAAGTTATCCTTTAAGATTTTATCAAGTAAAATGGGCCATAATATGTACATTTATTACCTTTAAACGCATCGACCGTATTTTTCCTCGTTTGAAATGTCATTTTATAATATTCCAAATGACAATATTGGCGGCGAGAAGGACACCCATGATGGGAAGATTGTTAAACACAAGGAAGAAACAAAATCATTTTCGCCTAAGAAAAAAAAGTAAACAGGTCGCAGAGTACTATTGGGAATAAACAGAAGAGTAAAACATGAGAATCGCCAGCCACAATCTCCAACCACCCCTCTAGCAACTGATTATTATAGGACTTTGGTCTTCCCTTTCAGTTATTTGGCTGCCTGTACATATATGATACAATTAATTTTCATGGTTGCTATTTGGAACGCCTTTTTAATTTGTAATATTAAAATATGTTGTGCGGAGAAGCAAATAAAAATATTTTTGTGGTCTGATGAAATGTTCAAGAAATTCCTAATAAATTTGGCTGTTGTGACCCGTCGTTCGGGTAAAATGAAGTTTATATGTTTATTGGGAATTGCCTTTGCCGTTGCAAGTAATTTGTGATTAATAACCTGCAATCATTCACAATTTTGTATTATACTCAGTAAAAAGGTAGGAATAAAAATAAGGTGACATTTTCCTTTTTATTGCACTTTTAAGACATTTCTCTATGATAACTAGGTGGAGTGTAAAGAGTGAGGACGATGCCGTTCACGTTGGGTCATAGAGGCTCAAAGAAGTCGCTGTCGACAATTAAAGCTCCTGCAAGAAAAGCTCGATTGTCAAATGATGATGGCACAATGAAAGAAAGAAAGTCCGTTCCTCTGCTCAAGAAAATCAGCATTAATTTAGATGGAGTCGCGTCAACTTTAAATAAAGATGGAAACTGGTGTGTTGGTATGTACATCATTGATGACAGTATGACCTATCGAACTAAGTTGATTATGGTAATGATTATTTTATCAATTCTTATGAAATATGATGTATAAGATGCTAATTAATTGCTTTCATAATGAACGCCAAACAAGAGGACAATGAAAACAAAACTGAATCCATAGATTTAAATCAACAAACCCAAACGAACGAAAAACTGTTGAAAGAAAACGAGATCATGAAAAGGAGAAATGACATCTTAATTGACTTGGCAAAAGAGAAAACAGAAGAGATTGAGAAAATGGAAAAGGAGCTGCGTAAGCTGAGACGCATTGTCAAAAAATGTGCACCAAAATCTATCCTAAAGAAGTAGGGCAAGAAGATGACAAGAATAACTGATTTATTTATTCTATTTTCAAGTTTTAAAATAAATGATTGAATATATGGTTTTCGGTTACTATGTATACTTAAAATCTACATACAATTTTGTATGTAAAAAGTTAATTAAATGTTTTAAGGAATAAAAAAATAATTGTGTATTAATCTGAGATGCTAGAACTGCAAACATATACACACATGACTTGTGACGTTTAGTCCTTTGAGCAAAAAAGCGATCATATCCTTTGTCGACTCATGAGACATCTGGAAGCAGACAAGAAGAATCTTTAGTATACTTTTCGCAAATGTGAACTTCATTTCATTCTGATTTCATAGAGGATGCACATGAAAATATACAAGAGTACCTGCTTGCTGCTCCAGCGTTTTGCATTGTTGTATGTAGTTTTTACTTATTTGGCGAAGCACTCTGTTTAATGTTCTTTGTATTCTGATTGTGAATTTTTTTCACATGTGATTGCCAATTGGCTAGTTGTGTAAATTTTTTCTTACAAAATTCACACTGATAAGGCATTTCTCCTGTATGTAGTCGTTCATGAGAGGTTACACTTGTTACTTGGGCGAAGCGTTTTTCACAATACCTACACTTGAATGGCCTTTCTCCAGTATGGGATCGAATGTGATTGTCTAGAATGGTCTGCTGTGCAAAAGACTTTTGACACAGAACACATCCGTATGGTTTTTCGCCGGTATGTTTTCTCATATGTACAGTCAGGTGCGCTTCCTGGTAAAAATTCCTATAGCATACATTGCACGTAAATCTTGATGAGTTTTGGTTTTTCTGTCACTTCTTTCCTGGTTTCTGTTCTTGATTAAAGATGTCCTTGGATAAGTTTTTATTTTGTGGTTGCGGAACACTCGCTTCTTCTTTTACTATAGCTTGACCGGTCAAGGGATTCTTTTCAATAAACTCTTCTTCCTTTTTGACATTGGGATCGTTACTGCGTGATAAAATAAACAAACATATCAGATATGTAATATGTCCTGGCCCGGACGCACCGGATAATTGCGATACTGATGGTCGTCATGAACCCGTGAGGGTGAAACTCATACACACTTATCTACATCTACCGCGCGCAATCCCGAATTGATACAACTTTACTTACGTTTCAGGGCCGTGCTTGGTGTTAATATGATGCAGCATTCTCTCCAGATCTTCCAGACACACTTTACACACTTTACACATGTACCACACACTCCCAAAGACTTTGCCATCCATATTGTGATTGACTATCAATGATTGATTTAATTATTTAATTAATTTGTGCGTTGTGATCACTATAAAAAAAATTATGACTCGGATGATAGTTGTAATTATGTATCTGTGGAATGCCTATATAAACCAAAGTATTTCCAGTAAAACCCTATCACATCGAAATATATACGTGCCATCAATAAGCCCACTTTGTAATATGAGACAATCCACTTTATAGCAATTATGCAGGACAATAGTGCGTTGACATACTACACCAGTTCAGGGTAAACAATAAACAAAAGTACCAAGGAAAGGAAGTCTAAACATATTTATTCATTATGCCTAGTTCTAGTTTGTATGTACATTCAACATAATTATTCCAGTCGCCAGTCATATAAACTTTTGTCAGTACTATGAATAATACGATGATGATTATGGATGTATCAAAACAGCATGGCATGAAATACAAGATACATGTGTTACATTGTGTTACATTGTAGCACTTTAAGTTTATGAAAGAAATCTGTTCATCTGGTTACCATTCATCAATCCAACCTTTTTGTGAAGTTAGATATTTTAAGCGCGAAAGAAATAGACACTAAGTACAAGATATTTTATGTTTCAGTGTTTTTATAGTTAGATGTAAATAATGTTGCCCTGTGCCCTATAATGTACTTCAAGTGTATGAAATCTTAAACTTACTTTGGTACTTATAAATGTGTAGGTAGGCATATCCAAATAAGCCGGCATATTGACTTGTCCATATATATAGCTGGATACGAGATAAGATAATAAGACTTTGTTTGCCAGACGTACATATACTCATCAAGTCAGCACAAATGTACATGAAATAGTGATATGCATGTGCAGTTTGTTTATCTTATACGATGCTCCGAGTGATTTTGAATTGCTCCTTCAGAAGCAGAAATAATGGTATGTGTGTTCACCTTTTTACGAGCACCCGAGAATGCTTGTTAAATAAGATTGCAGTCGGTATTGTATGCATGCAGGTATTTGTTCAGGTTCAGACATCTCTACTGACAATAATACTTTATAAAAAAATATATTAATGAGAAATACGAAATACATGAAACTATGATTGGAATTCAACGGTTGGATGCACGTATGGTACATCTTTGCTAGATTTATTATAAGCATGAAATAAGTGTCATATTGATGCAAAGGGATCTAAAATGTCATTTATTAGTATGTAAAAATGTATTACATGGCAATTTTTTTTATGAAGATAACATTTTATTAAAATATGCTAAGCAAATAAGAAAATTAAAACCATAGAATCCTTGTGGGATTAATCACACACACATTGCCATGCCATTTTAATGTTATTATATGCCTGTACAATTTTTTAACCTTAATTACCTTCAGCATGAATCATGCCTGTTATTGCTTGCATTATTAGCAACTTATATTTTCAGTTGAAACATATCACATATATAAACGTAAAAGATTATACAACAGCGTAGCGTGTTGTTGTCGTATAACCGAAGACCCTGTAAGAAAATACTCGTAAACATGACATTTCATGTGTTTGTTTCTTCACCTTAGGATGACGTAAGGCATCGCAACAATGAACAAAAAACAGCAATAAATACAATTATCTTAACAGCAAAGGAAGTACAATATAAATGCTGTTTACAATCTATATATTCATAGATGGCTCACCATATACACCACCATAATGGGAACTGTATTATCGTCCACCCAACATCACACAGCACCGTATATACATTGCTTTATGATGACTTGATGACTTTTGTTTTTGACGATCGTGAACTTCAGGCTCGCCTTTAAAGTCTTCACCTTAACTGTTCGCTGGCCTTTGCGTAAGTAGGACGGACATATTCTGCCTAAGCAAGTTAATAACGATTCTTTATACAATATTACATGATCATGTCATTGAAATCTTGATGGACTTGAGAGAGCAATCCGTATTTTCCTAAACTTTGCACAAAAACTACCCATTATACTTACGTAATATATATTCCACAATATCATGTAAAATGTATGTAGTTGAATGAAGAAATCATGTATGATTTTGCAAAAGATGTTAGTCAAGGAGGTACGCAATGTTAATGTAATCATCATCTTAAACACCAGAGTCATAAAACACGTAGTAAAGGCTCCTTAGGAAATAATGCCGTACACCGTACACACATTCCCTGATGGAATACTACAAATGGACAATGGTTATTTTTTTCTGCAATTATCGTGATGATTATGGTCCAGTCCTCCCTGTGACACTGTGTCACACACGCAAACAATACCTGTTTTCCAAAATCATCATACAAAGCTTTGAGCAAGCTATCATTTTCATTCGCACTTGGCCACGGTAAGGGCCATTTTCATAGAGAGGGGTCATGAATATGAGTAAACTCAAGTAGCAGTTCTACATATTGCCAATAAAACAATTTAGTTGTGTCTTGTGAAGTAATTATTTCAGCTCATCATGGCACCGCCTAATATAACCGGTGTCCGGTCATTTCCAACTCCTAGTTTATCCAATTTATTCAGACTGATTATACAATTACCGAATCCCTTTCCAAGTGTAAACTCACTCCTGATTTCAAACATTCCGGTTGCGGTGCTCTTATATGCAACATATAGTTATTATATGGATTTTACAACCAGCAGAATTGCAGATCTATCTAACAATGGAGCTCAAGACATTTACGATTTTATTGTGGTGGGTGGCGGAAGCGCTGGTAATTCAAAATAACTGAAATACAAATTTCGTCGCACATTTTATTGGATTTGGTAAATATTGTGCAGCGATACGTTATATATATGGATATACCTACACACGTGTATAGGTGCCGTTGTTGCAAATCGACTCTCTGAGAAGTACAATACTCTGTTAATTGAAGCTGGTGGAGATCCGCACCCTTTGAGTGCATTCCCTACCACATCCCTTGTAACCCTTAATTTGCCTTTAATTGACTGGGGATTCAAAACTGTTCCTCAACAAGATGCCTGCTTTGCTCTGAAAGGAAATGTAGGTAAGCACACGTGAAATTGTAGCAACATAAATTTCACCAGCTCAATATACAGCACGTAAATAAATTCTTTATATACTAATATGCTATGGAGCTGGTTGACACATGAAATTATTTACAGAAAGATGCTTTTGTAATTCCCATATGTATATAAGGTATCTCAATGGCCAAGGGGAATGGCACTAGGAGGGAGCAGTGTGCAGAATATTATGATGTTTATGAGGTTTTAAGAATATTAAATATTCGTTTTTTTTAAATTTAACAAAACTAGTACCAATTGATACTAGTTTTGTTAAATTCAAAAAAAATCGTGATAACGCTCTCTCATTACAAATATTCTTACTCAGGGGAAATCCGAAGGATTTTGATACGTGGGCACAAAAGATTGGCAGTGATGAATGGACGTATGAGCGATTACTGCCGTATTTCAAGAAATTGGAGGATTATGATGGCTACGGAAATGACAGTTAGTTCTACCCATTTCACCCAGAAATCAATTTGTTACATATATACACATCACTTAACTATGTACCCATATACCCATTTTAATATGGCTGACGGTGATTTGTGCATAATATTAAATTGGAAATTTTTAGCGTTCACTCATGGAAAAAATGGGCCACTTCACGTTGAAAAGTTGCGCTTTGCCCCTGGATTAGATTATTGGCTAAAAGCTGGTAAAGAAATGGGATATGAAATTATCGATCCAAACGGATACCAAAGCATTGGTAAAAAAAAATTCTACAATATGCATAATATATTATGTACTTATAAATGTGTTAAGGGTACATAAAATTAAAGTGTATTTGTTCATGAGTGAAATAATGTGTCCTTCTGTGGTTCGAATACTTTTTTTTAGGTTTTGGAGGGATGGATGTTTCAATGAAAAAAGGGTCTCGTTTTACAACTTACATGGGATATCTGCGACCAATTCTTGATCGGAAAAATCTCACAATTTATCGTTACGCTAAAGTACTGAAAGTGAGTTCTTTTTTTTGTGCTGTAAAATATACATACAGTTCAGCGGCAACATGAGTTGTTGTTTTTTATTGTTAACTTTTCAAGGTTCATTTGGATGGTGAGAACCAAGCATATGGAGTAACGTACTATAGACATGGTTTAATGAAGTTTGCAAGAGCAAGACGTGAAATAGTACTAAGTACCGGAGCAGTAATGACTCCAAAGATTCTTATGGACTCGGGCATTGGCCCAGCAGAACATTTGAAGGAAGTTGGGGTATTACGAGACCACGAATAATGAAAAGATTTAAACCTTTGGGTTTTACGTGACATTATTTATTACATTATTTTTTTACATTTTATAGGTTGATCCAATAATAGATTTACCAGTGGGACAGGTAAACGTGGAAAAATAATAAATCTTATTAAAGCAGTAGTTATGACCTGTTTACAAAATGATACCATAATATTCATATGCATATGAATATNATTAAAGCAGTAGTTATGACCTGTTTACAAAATGATACCATAATATTCATATGCATATGAATATTATTATATCATATTGGCCTGGTCTTCGAATTGTCCGAGCTACTGTCCTAAGGTATCGATTGCCGAAAACATAATTAGAAAATTCCTTACAGTTTTCGAAATATTAAGGGAACGTCCGGATACCAGACATTACAATTTTATTATTATGAACAACTGTAAACAGTTCATAATAATTTATAATAATTTTATTTGTTAACCTCTAAAGCTATCCCTATTTTGTTTACATTTATTCCTACTTTTTCAGAATTTACAAGATCACAATTTTTGCAGTGGTTGGTCCAATTCTCTTGAACGACACCGTTTCGTATATTCTTGACCGCGACACTAATTTAAAAACACTGCTGGATTATTTTCAGAATGGATCGGGTTAGAATAGAATGAACAACTTTTTTTCGACTTCAACTACCTTTTTGTGCTTTACACTTTATGTTAAGCACGCAAACCCTATGGAAAACTTTCCCGTGGAAAAATATCACAAAAGGCAATTATGCAAATCTGGTTATTTTTAATAGGTCCAATAGTCTCGATTTCGGGTATCGGTGGTGCAGGATTCTTTCCAAGTTCACTTTCCAAAAACAATTACCCTGATATCTATCTGAATCACGTTGGCGTGGGTGTGCACACAACATTTGGGAAGGATTTGGATGACGTGTTCAGTTTCAAAAACAACACCATGGAACGATTTTATGCTCCTTATGTGGGTCGTGATGCGTTCTTTTTTGTGGTGAACTTGGGAAGGTAAACCTGTAATCCATCAACTATGTTTGCCTATACACGTAAAGAAAAAGTTGAATATATGTAGTAAGTAAAGTAGGTAGGTATTCATAATAGTATGTCCTTGATCCCTATTTACAGGGTACAAAGTATTGGAGAGATTAAGCTTAAAAACAAAGACCAGTTCCAGTATCCCAGAATAAATCCAAAGTACCTGAGTCATCCGGATGACGTTCAGACCATGATTGACGGTTTCTGAGCTTTTAAAAACTTTGCAGACAAGCTTTTATATTTACTATTATTTATGGAGAAATGTAGCATGTGCTTATGACATAATTAGTTTATCCTGAGCGTTTATTTTACAGGAATTAAAATCGGATTGAGGATATACGAGAACACCACCACTTTTGGAAAATTAGGGGCACAACTTGTCCCTACAAAACTTCCGGGATGTGAGGCTCATGTAGCACGCAGTGATGCCTACTGGGAATGCTATGTTAGACATTACACGCTCACGGTTTATCATCCTTGTTGCACAGCACGAGCAGGAAGAGTTGGCGACCCACTTGCTGTCGTAGATCCTGAGCTAAGGCAATTTAAAACAAAATATTTTGGTACATGATGTACCAAGTTATAGTATAGACTTTTTACACACCGAAGTTGTTATATGCATCACATCCTTTTTGTGTTTTCGTTTCTCACAGTCTCAAATACTGGGAAACAAGGTTGTAGTTTTTTCATGATTAAATAATAATTTATTTCACTTGTAAATAATTGTTAGTCATTTTAAAATAATAATAAAATAAATTATTTACATAAAAGATCTAACTTTAAGGTACACATTTTGTTTTGTTTTTTAAATAACTTATTTGTGAGAGGTACACAAGACTTGAGTGAGGAATTGGAAAAAGTTGAGAGAAAAAAACCTTTTTTTTTTAGTAATCTTCATAGGATGCAGAGTCATCCGTATCGTCATACAGTTGTTCTTGAAGGTCTTCTGGAATATGTCCTCTAAAATGATAGCGTCTAATTTCTCCAATTTTCTTATCCAAGTCGAGAAGTTCCAAGATCCAATGTTGGAATCTGTTTTGAATGGAACAAGTTTTTTCCTTTACGTCCGGTTCCAATTTCATAACTTGGAGACATCTCCTTGTACGCTTGTTACGAAACATTCGAGCTCCGTTTGGTAGCTCAACAATTTCCCATATATTAGCCATAGCTATTGTACTTCCATCCGGATAAAAAGTTGTGACCTAGGTTTATATAATAAATTATTATTAATTATATCAAGAAATACAAATGCATATTGTTATACTCAGTATATAACTAATATTATAATTACTTGATTCAGATACTCCATCTTACTCTCCAGTCTGTACCCATCATGGTTATCATCCATTGTAGGGTCCCACACGATTTGCCTAAGGGAGTAAAATAAATGGACGTTATGATTTAAACCGTAAAAAGTTCCCACATAACTTAATTCCACATGCAAAGTATCCTTGTTGCTTTTCAATTAGACCGACTTCTTTCACTATATAATGCAATGGCAGAATTGAATTAAAAGAAAACTAAAACCACTTTTTAAAATTACTATTACCATTGTTGTTCTCGTCTGCCCAAGTATGGTTGAGTGGAGACATCGCCTGTCTTTAATCCTAGAATTCCTTGCTGAGACGCGGTTAAGTAGCGTCCATTGCCTAAAAAAGATATTACATGAATATTCCATGGCTCATATAAATAATTTGCCTTGTAAACTGAATTTAAAAATAACTAATTTTCAACCGCCATTTACCTGCATTCCGCAGTTTATAGGGAGCCATAAGCTCCATGACTTTTAATGATTCCGCAAGGCGAAAGAAGGAAACTGCACTGATGATGCCACACGCTATCACAAGGCGCTTCGTCACAGCGACTCCCATGTTAAGGCTTGACTTTGACTTTGCAAAAAAAAATTAAATTTTCAAGGTAGCACGAAGGAAAGTAAACTTTTCGGAGGAGTTCAAGGGGAACTGTCAGTCACGCAAAGGTGGCTGCTGAGATCAGCTTCCGTTTTCAAACTAAACGTTAATATAAATCTATCTCGCCGCTTTTATATATATGACAAAAAAGACTCGTGCCACCATGTCGCGAGAAATACAACAAATTGATATAGGTATTCATCATCTGTCGTATCGAATAATTTTTTTTTTCGATTCAAATAATATGTATCCAAAAAAAATGATATACCATTGTTAAACAATCAAAACACATAAAAGAATCGGTCATTAACATTTAACTACGAGTGACTATATTTTAATGATTTTTTAATTGGCATATTTTAAATATTCCCATTATATAATTCAATCTCTAACAAATCGACCCTTGTATAGTATTTACCTATTATTTAAATTCAAACATGCTCATTGACAGAGTAAATAGAAATAATAAGCATCAAAATGACCGATCGTTATCTTCATACGGTCACGATATCCTTCACAATTTATTGCAGTGTAGACAACTTTGTGATGGGGTGCCCCCTTCTTGGGGTTGTCTGTCGGCTTTTGACTCTTGTTTTGCTTCCTGATGCAAAAGTGCATACTAGTCGGAAATGAAATATATAGGTACTATGCTGACGCTGTTGCTGCTGGTTAGCTTTACTACCTATTGAGGAGGAAGGAAGGAAGGAAGGACGCTAGGATCTTCTTGCACTCATCAGAACTAGATTTTTGTATGCACTTTTTTAGAGTATTTGATTGTCATAGCCTACAAGAATATATGCATTATACAATGTTATACAACAATGCTTATTATTATTCATGTCAAACAGGTTTTCCATTGCTATTATATCACATATGATCACATCACACAGCAATAAACAATGAAACCCGAGACTGCAAACAAATGATATGTAGGTATACTATAACATGTGTAACGTTTATCAGTGCCTGACTTAGCGAAAGTTGGTTGGAAATGAATTTATTGGTAAAATATAGGTACATAATATAAAAAAACTAGACCATTAATATACAAATATACATATTTGCTTATGCTTTTGACGGATTAATGTGCTGCGCTAATGTCATTACTAAAGACAAAACTAATTGCACAACAATTATGTAAAGGAAATTGACCAAAATTGCATTAATTTCGATAAAGTAATAATAATTGTTTTGTAAAGTTCATTCGCTGCAGGTGTCAACTTTGATAAAATTACATGCTGTAAATTGAAGAAAGTTTCTTATAATTGCATATTGTCATACACAATTTTCGTACCCTATCCATCAAGGAAATTTTAATCAATGGTAATAAAATATATATGAAACCGGATGTGTTCTCCATGAAATATAATCACGATAAGATAATAAGATATCCTCTCTTGTTCTTCCTCATTTTAAAAGATTTGCACATTTTGTATTTATATTTTTGACAGAATGAATCAATGTGTTTTTACTTGCTTGACAGTGAAATCTATGACATTTTTTGTTTGAACATCAACAAATTTCTGACATTGAATTTTTGTAGTTATGCAATGGGCGATATCTAAAATCATTCTAAAATTATAGTAATTCAATCAATTTAAATATTCAAATTCAATATTATTGCAACTAAACATGTACCATGTCTATATAATTATTAAAAAGTGTAAAAAAAATTATAGTTTATTGTTATTATACAAAATGCATATATTTGACATTGCAAATATAGTAATGATAGCGGTTTGATGAACTTGAATCAATAATCAAAGAAAATATGGCATTTCGTCTTACCGAGCAAGGTCCTGCAAATTTTTTAGTAATTACTCAATTAAAATTACATATTATGTGCATTAAATGTTTTTTATAAATAATTATAGTTGTAAATATATACTATTTATGTGTCCATACTATTTAGTTCAATCAAGTGCACATTTATTTTTCCTACTGCATTTGATTAAACTGAAAGAATCTTGAAACATAATTCATTTTATTACGTACCTACATATATGCCACTTTATGTATTTACTTGATTTTGGTACAGGAAAATATTTTCCAGGTGTTACTAATTTTTTAATATGTAATTTATTTATTTATTTCAGCAGGTACAAGTAGACTTTAAAGCTGGTTCCCAAAATTTTATCAATTTAACAACATAATGTACTCCATGAAGTACTATTTTACAAGAAGACTTGAGAGAAGAGCTAAAAGTGCTTATTCAAACACATTTACTATGCTTATTGAGAAACTTATGTACGTGACGTACTTGAGATAGGCAATCTTTTATAGGTAGGCTATATGGGCATCGACCAACACCAACAACAACTACCATCCGACCAAAAAACTGCTAATCTGCGTGCGGCCATCTCTCTGTCCCTACTTTATGAAAGCATTTTATCACGTTAGATTATACTACGCAATAAAAGTTCATGTTGTATAATGTGTAGAGATGATACAAAAAAGAAACTTGGTGTAACTATTTATGTACGATCATCAAATCTGACCTGGCTTTGTAGAGATTACACACGTACCATATACTATACAATATTGCAGCATATTGTTGTGATGTGAGTGAGTAGCACACAACTCCTGGACATTTTAACACAGTAACTTGCCTACTTCCCATTTCCCTTGCTACAAAAAAAAATGCACGTAATTTCATTTCCTCTCCACACAATATTACTCTTTTCTACCTTGAATCTTTTCTTCTTCTTCCTCCCAAGAAGTAAGCCTCGTTTTCTTGAGAAAATGTTATTTCAATTCAGTAAAAAGTAATCTTGAAATTTTCTTTCAGAGCAGACAATACACTAAATCCTATTTTTGGAACACATTTGGAAGAAATTAGCTTTACCTCAGATTCACAGAAAGAATCCTTTATCATCATCATCATCATCATCCTAGCCAACGAATGACGAACTTGTTGGCTGCCTGTGTATTATTCTCGAATGACGAAGTTGGCTATATATTATATTCTCGAGCACAAAACGAAAATATAGGGAGTACGTGCCATGCTGCAACACAAACTGACTTTGTACCAAATTACTACAAACACCTGTGTATTATTCTCGAATGACGAAGTTGGCTATATATTATATTCTCGAGCACAAAACGAAAATATAGGGAGTACGTGCCATGCTGCAACACAAACTGACTTTGTACCAAATTACAAACATAAAACTGAAAGCATTGTATTTTTTTGCCAATCTCAAATACTTGTTGTACTTGTGCCTATTTCTATCAAAGCAAAAAAAAAAATTCGAGAGAGAAAAAAATGAAGAACTCCAAGAGACTATTTTGTAGAGAGGATTTTGAGTTTCCTTCGTGCAACAACTCCAGAGTTCTGTATCTCTGGACATATTGTATGAATGAATGTTGGATTTTGATGAAAAAGCTTATTATGTTTCCATTTTGCGAGTGGCTATGCCCCTTTGATAAGGATTTATGATAAGGCGTTTGCTAAGCTTTGTACCAGTTACCTAATCAGATGATCTGTAACAAAAATTGAATGAAAAGTACAAGTGTATAGGGTACAAAAACTCTGGCTTCGTACAAAAAAAGAGTGTACATGCATTTTTTTTGAGTATGAAGCTGCATTGCGTTTGTGAGTCCTGCAGTGTTGGAATCAATAATTTACTTGTGTGTACCCTGTGTAAAAAATGAAAAGTGGTAAAGGAAGACATAAAATTATACAGATAAGTTGAACAAAAAAATCTAATACGGATACCTTATCAGAAGGATATCAAAATGCCTACCTATATTGTCCTTTACATATAAAGTTCTTTCTGTCGACAGAAAACTGTTCATCAAGAGACATGATACTAAACACCCGTCTCTATCTACATGGTCTCCATTCTCCACACAGAAAAGTAGTCGGGTATCGGATGAGGACATCATGCTTTTATTTTCCTCCTCTTTCCTCTTGCCTAAAAATAAAAGGAAGATGTGATTCCACCACACACACACACATATTATATAAATCGTTTTGTATTCAGAACCAAACTCCAAAACAAATGCAGCAATAAGCGGTGATGGTGGTGGTACGACGGTAGAATGGAAGGTGGATTGGATGTAAAATATAAAATACAGAATTCAGAGAGGGACGTACGAACAAAGTATAGATGGAAAAGCAAAGCAAACACGCACACTATTTTCTCTCTTTGTTATACACAGGATCTTCTGTTTTCTGTCACAAAGGAGTCTCTCCAGACGTATACTACCGTAAACTTAACCAGTATCTATCATGAAAACTTCAATTTCACTTATAACTGCAAAAAGAACTAGAGAGATTCCTCTCTTTTCTCTTTCTATTTAGCTCTCACTCTCTCACTCTCTCTGCAATTGGTGTTGTTGTTGTTGTGAAAGCAAAACAAAATCTCTTTTTACTTTGGAGGGATATACGGGGAAAACGAGTGAATGTGCCAACAAAATTCGTACATTTTTTTTCTCTCGCTTTTAACAGAGATGCGAATAACAACAAAGTTGTTGCTCGTAGACATACTTACATGCATACAAGCATACATATATAAAAAATATAGTTCGTATAAACTGGTTCATAGGGGAGGAAAGTCTGCAGCAAAAGAATCAAGGGAAAAAGAAACAAAAAGTAGATAAAAGTATGTGTGTATGAAGCGGCTGTAGCGACAGAAGACTCCCGCATACAAACAGAAAGCAGAATGTACGGAGTAATGAAATATCAGTAAAAGCAATAGCATTAATACTGGTTGCCTTTCTCATTCCAACAGTTTGTTTTTTTTTCTAGAAAAAACGGGAGTCAGTATTATAAAGACAGGAAAGTACAAGCTTAAATCCAGTTCAAATACAACGAATAATATGGCTTATTACATATTACGCTCGTACGACATTCATTCATGGAAACCTACACATGAGGATTGTGAATTTTGTACAGAAAAAATATATAGTTTTTTCCCAGTGTGTGAGCCTTTTGTTGTGAACGGAAGCTATAGCAGACAATCCAAAAATACTTTACTCGTCTCATCTCTATACTCTCCTTTTTTGTCTTCATGCCTATTTGGCTCACTGCGATTTGGAAAAAGAAGACTCAGTGAAAAGACAGAAGAGACCTGACACGAAAGATAGTAGCAAAGCCAGCACCACAGAAGCCATGCCGCTCTTTGTTGCCACAAAGCACACTCTAATACTAAATCGCCAGCTAACTACATGGATAAATACATATTATTATTCTCCTTCCAACAAAACAGTTACATAGGTATACATGTACACAACATACAACAGACATACAGCAGCAGCAGAAAACAAAATAAATTGGTGGTGGTGGTGATGGAAAAGTAGTGAGGTAGTAAGAAGTATAGTAAACCATCGCATGTGTTGGCAATCGAGTCAGAGATCCACAGGAGCAGTCACAGAGGAAGAAAGCTAAAAGAGAGCTTGCTTGCGTGAAGCCCGCAACAAAGTAAAAAATATATATGCCGTAAGTGTGTTGTCTGTGCCTGTGTGTGTATGCGACTTGCGAGTGATACTGAAAGAGAGGGAGGGAGAGAGAAAGCGTGTGTGTGCTTTCTCGGGCATCCTTTTTACTCTGTCCAAGTCCAACTGTTCCTTCATTCCTTCTCTTTCTTTCTGTAACGCTCTGGATATCCACATCTGCGGTTCTTCTCTTCCCCGGATCAGTACGCTCATGGCTTTTTGAGGCGAAACTTGACTTTCTGTTGTTACTCATGTGATTCTTATACAGGCCATGCTGAGAAACAACCTTGTTGTATATACACCACTTGCACAACATAAGCTCTTTTCTTTTTAGTTGTGAGTTATAAAAGAATGTGCGTTTTTGTCCGTGTGAAAAACACAACAAATCTCATTTCACCTGTGTGTTCTGTAATAAGCACGCTTTTATCATCATTCTTGTAAAAAACTTGGAAAAAATTATTTTTCTTCTTTGTCAACAGAGCGGCACAGTGAGGTTTTTGTGTTTTCTTTAGCTGGTGAAAGTGAACAAAGGAAATATATTCCTTTTATTCCAGTCCGCTAAAAATAACCGGTGGAGGTATTACGAACAGCGAGCAGGAATATTTGTATACCTGCCAGAAATAAAAACCGACCACAAAGTGATAAGAAGGTTTCCCTACAAATAGCAAATGCAATAACAAATTACCGTTGGTCTCGTTAACTGTAAAAAAAGATCGTCATTATACAGCTCACCAGCAATAAAGGTATGTAGCTTTATTTTATGATGTTTTTTCTCTCTAACACTGATATTAAAGTTATTTATTATTATACTTGCTATTAGTATTATTAATGGTGGCATGTGGAAGAATACACCAAAAAAGTGCTCACACATTACATGCATTGCATCCTCAAATGATAAATGAATCAGCAATGGGGTCAGTAGTGAAATTAGTGGGTTTTCCAAGATTCTAATTCGGTGAGAGATACATGTGTGGTGTGTGAAGGCGTGTGAGAGCATGTGTATGTGTGTGTGTGGGTTTGTGTAGCCGAGATACTTTCATATCATAACACACATAGTCCCACGAATGCATGTCTCATTTCATCCAAAGCCAACCCTTTCATTAATTTGCACATATATTATCACGGCTACAGACAAAAGGTATTGGTGGGTAAATGACCTCATAAGTCTACATGAGAGTGAATCCGAACCAAAAGCTCCAGGAAATCCATGATGATAATGATAAAGCTGAAACGATAGAGAAAAGGCAATAGTAATAGGAAAATGGTGTTGTATTATGCTAGTGGAATGCGTGTTTTTCAGTAGCGAGAAATTAGTCAACCTATTCCATTGAAATAGTTAATAGGGATGCTTTCACTTCACACAT